>SCDS01000832.1:2317-49845 GCA_004149465.1 Drosophila nigromelanica
TTGTGACTTTGGCACTTGTGGAGCCAAAGCCAACAACAGAAGAAAAACACTTGCAGTTCTCTCTTTGGTTTTTTAATGAGCTAAGCGAGCGGCCTTAGGCCGACTTCTTACTTTTTGCCATATCTAGCTGGCAGCATCAGCATCAGCGCTGAGCAGAGACCCTAGTCGCTATCTGCTGGGCACTTCATTGTTTGCCATTAGTTTGTCAAGCTGTCGCCTGCTTGGATAAAATCTTGGCAGTACAAGCCTCTCTCTACCCCTCCCACCCCTCAACCCCCCTACCCCACTCTTTGCTGTGCTTATCTTTTGCTTTATTTGTCTGGCTTTTGTTTTGAGCTTTCTGAGGCTGAGGCTTGGCCAGTGCCTAAATGAAAATAATGAAGCACATTTAAATGGCACTTGCCTGGCAGCATAATGAGTGCCAACAGCTGGGCGGAGGGGGCACACACACACACACACATATATATAAAAGGACAACTGCTTCCTTTGTGCGCCTTTTAATTATTCAAATTTATTTGTCAGCACAATGTGTGCCCTGTCTTAAATGTCTTCAAGTGATGCGTGCGTATGAGTGTACGTCTGTGTGTGTGTGTGTATGACTGAGTGTGTGTGTGTGTGTGCGCACCACTTCCGCTAGGCAGCTGTTGCCGCAGCCATCGAAGTCGAGTGAAACCGCAGCGAAACTTTTTAATGAGTTTCGATTCATTGCACACAGACACGCATGCACACACACACACACACACACACACACACACACACACGCTCGCACTCGCAGGACATTCACGCACACTCCACAGCCTGCAATCAGCTTTGCTTGGAGAGCTACAACAACAAGAGCAAGAACTTGCCGTTTATTAATTAAGTTTGCTTAAGCGCGCATCCTTCGACTCCCTCCCGTTCCCCGTTTCCCGTTTCCCGTTTCCCCTCACCTTCCCTCAGCTGGGCCGTGCAGCCACTTGTCGCTGGCTGCTGTTTGCTCTGCCTAAGCAAAGGCAAATACGCTGCTCTGATCTTTTGCAAAACCAAACAAAAAAAAAGTTGGAAATAAAAGAAACAAGAATGAAAAGAAAACTAGCTATCCATCCTTCCGGTTATATACCTTTTGCCATGGTCCTGGGTCCTGATTCCAGGCACCTAGGCAACTTTTACTTAACCTTCAGCAAAAGTTTTGCACGTGGCTTTAATTGCTTTTGGCCCGCTGGTCTGCTATCTGCGCCCTGGGGCGTGGCATTTCTTTGATTAAAATTGCTTTTGATTAGTTAAATGAGTTGAGTGCGGTTGAGCAAATTCCATTTGTAAAGTCAATAAGCGCCGCTGGCCACAGAAAACTTGTGGAAAATGTGCCAATAATTCCATTGCAGTCGATAAAAATGCCAAACACAAAAAGAGAAACAGAGAAGGAAACAGATCCTTCTTTCTGTTCCACTGTCGCATTGGTGAATCTCCACACGTTTTGGTCTCTGAGCCGCTGCCAAAACGTGTCAAGTGCAATGCAGTGTGTGGAAATTGCACAGGAAGCACTCGAAATGAGGCAGGTCGTAGGCCAAAGGCCAAATTTTAAAGTGCTTGTAAGTCAAGTGCTTAAAACAGAAGAAGCGGCAGCAGCAGCAGCCGAGCCGGGCCAAGGTTTGGCAGCAGATGCTGTTGGCGATATATTGCGCATACGCCATGTAAGACGATTTTTACTCGCCCGCCACATAAATCACCTTTGATGCCTTACAAATGAAATCTCTCAAATGAGAAAAAAACCGCATTAACTTTGACGCAACGAAACACAAAAAATGAGACGAGCATTAAATTTTATTTAAATGACAACAACAAAACGCATGGACCCAAAAAACATGAAGGCGACACACGGAGGGGGCCCGCCTGTCGTGTCAACAGTCGCTCAATGGCACAAGACATAAATAAATAATAAACAGACGCGCAAAACTGAAGGATTTTCGCATGGGCTTTGACTTTATTTAGCTTTTCCCACATCCATAGTAAATTATTATTCTGCGATAGTGTTTTCTTATATACATGATTTAATAATATTTTTGTAAATAAAAATAGACGCGTTGAAATTGTGGTAAAAGGCGGACAGCAAACGGTGCGTATGAACAATGTTTAAAATGACACGAATAGGCGATGATGGTTTCCGGGTGGGCTAAATATCACATAGCGTGGCATGTGATGGGAGATCAACCAGTGTCAACTAGAGGCTGCTGGTAAGGGGGGAAGCATCTGAAATGGATATAAAAAATCTGTTAATATAAAGTTTGAAATGACTTTTGCAGATATCTTATTCGTATATTTATTTGGTTTACTTACTGTTTGATTTATTTTGTTTTAAAAATTATGCAAAGCTTTTATTTGCTTAGCTTCGATATAGCAATTCATTTAAAATGTCAATACCATAAATGCCTTTTGTCTAAAACAATATAAAAATGCTGCCATTATTTAATTAAGAGCTCAAACTGTTTGAAGTGTCTTCCAGCCAGGCGGCAATTAAGATAAATGTCCGTTGGCGCAAATGTAAAGTAACATTTTAATCAATTTTGTCAATTAAATGAATGGACATTTGTAAATGGCTGCAGCACGCTGAGAGCATGGCGAGTGTACAAAAGAAAGGAATAGGGAAGGGGAAGGGGAGGGGGAGGGGTCCAGCATCCCTAACATAGATTGACAAAATTTAATTAAAAAACTGCCAACGTTAAATGAAACTGCCATTTGAGTAGCTTTTAAGCAATTTAGTTCATGTTACAGAACAATTGAATTAGTTGCAAAACTTTGTTGCACTTTGAAACTGAGACTACTACAGAATAGTGGAATTTTGGGGGCCAATCTTGGTTATTATGCTATTATAGCTTGGCGCAATTTTGTTGGCGATTTTCGCAAAAATAATTAAAATAATGAGCAATTTTTGCCGGTGACTCACCGCGTGCGGTATGTACAATAAATAATTAATGAGTGGCAGCGGCACCAATAAAAACAATTCAACAAATTAACGGCAACAACAACAAATAAACAATGCCAACAATGCATGGCAAAAATGCATTCATTGCAAATACGCCTTACGAGTTAAATCGAACGCCGTCTCGACGACACCTTGACATTGACTTTGCTCCAAGTACAGCGGGCAATGCAACAACAAAAAACGCGCAAATTGAATACAATCATAGTTGAAATGTCCTTATTGGGCAACGCTCCACTCCAATGGCATAGAAATTGTGCGTGAGGTAAAAAAATAAAAAAAAGCGGCCGCCAATCAGCAAATTGCTTTAATTTTGTGCGAAAGTCGAGCGCAAGTTTTTTTTATTTTTTATTGCCATTGTGGCAGCTGCAACCTCACAAATTACTAAATAATGTGCGTGGCCTCGTTTGGGTTTTCGTTTTTGTTTTTTTTTTTCAGTTTTCTTCTCTCATTTGTGCCTTGCAGCTTATGCTTTTCACTACGGGAAAGTCGCATAGAGCTGACACACGCATCACTCATACGCCCCGTTGTAACTGTGACATATGCATGTCTAGGTGTTCTTTTTTTGTGTAACTGTTCTGTTGCCACACCCATTTGTTATTAAAATTTCAATGCCATTGCGTTGCGTGTCATTAAACGTGGCCTCAAGTTCTTATGCTCAGCATTTGCTTTTTATGGCCCAAACAAATGTTGTCCAACATTTCCGGCCGCACGTGTTGCAAGCTCTGTGTGCGTGTGTGTGAGTGCAGGGTGTGTCATCTATCGATTTCCATTAAAATAGAAAAAGTTTTTCTATTTAATTAAAGTCCATGCATAATTTGTCACATTATGAAATAGACTGGAACTGTCAGAATTTCATCATAAATATTTGCAGGCAACATTAAGTTTTTATGTGTTTGGTTGCCCAAAACTTTTGATTGGCCAAAAGTCTGAAATTGACTTCTTTTTAAAGGCTGTGACATAGATAAATGACCAGCGCTTTTCACGCCTGCTGCTGGCATATTGTTTAAGACCCGAATGAGCTATTTGGAGAGAGAACCTGCAATTTAGCTTGGGAATTTGCAGCAACCTTTGTTGCTGTCAGTTTTTTTTTGATGAAATACCTGTTGTATTTCTCCATTTCGCCCCTCTCACACTCACTCTCTTTCTGTATAAGGCCAACTGTCAGCCATTTGTCATAGATTTTGGCTGTTCAACTTTCTTTCTGTGCGCTGCTTTGTTCGAGTCAATCACAATTAATTGCGCTTTGAGCGTAGATACCTGCATCGCATTGCAACATGTTGGCCTGTTAGAATGCAGCAGCAGCCCTGCCACACGCTGCGTGCCACGTGAATTGGCAATCTGATTGCATATCGCTCATACGCAACGTGCGCCAGCCGTCGCTCACTTAACATATGCATGCGGGTAATCTGCATACTTGTACAGAGAACTGTGTGTGATAGTTGCGTTAACAAGCTGATTGCTGTTGCTGTTGCACGTGTCCTGTGTGCATTATCCTGCTGCCCCCTTCTGCCGCTCGTCTTTGTGCCTGTTGCTGCCATACTTTGGCTCAAATGTGTGCCAGCTGGCGTTTGTAATTATATTTACTGTGCCAATAGTTGCCAGCCACAACTTTGTTCCACTTAAGCAACAACAATAGCAAACCACAACAACAACAACAGCAAAAGCAACAGCAGCATTAACAACCAGCTCTGTTGCCGTCTAATCAAAAACAGTTTGCTTTCGTTTTGGCCCAAATGAGTTTTGCACTTGTTCTTGCGGCTTGCAACTGGTTGAAATTGAATATAATTAGAGCTTAGCTATTGCAACAAGCCGACTACCCCCACCTTTCCTTGCTCTGAACGCTAATTGCATGAAATTACTTCATCTCTGGCGAGGAGCTCTCACGGCTGTCACGCCGGATGCCGTCATTTAGGCGATGAGCCTGCGTTAAGCTACAAATCGCTTGCCCCAAACTCTTGTCGTTGCATTTGAGTGTTAAATGTGGCAAAATTTCACTAACGCCTTTAAGCGACACAAAGTGAAATGCAGGCCTAGAAAAAAATGAAAGAGATAAACAGAGAGGGCGAGAGAGAGAAACAAAAAACAGCAACAACAACAACGTTGAGACCAGCCACAGATCTGACAGCAGTCGACAGCAGCAGCAGCAGCAGCAGCATTAAAACGCAGCCTGTCATGTCCAGATATGTTCAGAAGGAGGGCGGACGCGGGAGGGGCAAAAGTCAGGCGCAGCTAGGCAGACCAAAGGAAATTGGCATCAAGACGCACGCAGTCGCAACAAGAGCTGCAGCCGATGGTCCTAACAACATCTCGTACATGGCCATATTTGAGTTTCGCAATTGCCAACATTTGGCGCTGGCTTTGATGACTTTGGCCCGTCCGTCTCTCAGTTTGTCTAACCGAGCGTCTGTCCGCCCCTCTGTCTGTCTATCTGTCTGTCTGTCCGTCTATTTGACGATCGAGTGAGTCTGTGTGTTCTCAGGCATCAATGGTCATCGCTTTGGCTTTGACTGTGGCTTTGGCCAAGCCTTGGCATTTTTTTTTGTTTTTGTTTTGCTTTTGGCCTGCTGTGTTTATTTTTTTCATTAAACAGCGACAAGTTCCAGCAAACACTCTGCCAACTGAAACGGCGGCTATTTGCAGTAGTTGTTGTTGTATTTTCCACTCCTGCTGCTGCTGCTGCTGTTGCTGTCTCTTTGTCTGCTCGCGAAATTTATTGCAATGCATTTTTTCATTTACGTCACGCAGGTATTCGCAATTTTAACGCTTTAGCGCTCAGCAAGTCAGCAATCGAGACAGAAGAAAGCAAAGCATGGAAAATGTGTTGGAAAATGTCAAAATATATACAAAAAATATAGGTACATGCTAGTCCCACGATAGTTTGATCAGATTGAATTTTATACCAACATAACGTAAAAAAAATATTTTCAAAAAAGAATTAAATTTGAATACAGAATCAATCTAGAGGTCAAACCATGATAAAAATGGTGAACATTTTGAAAATCGGTGCAGTTTTGACAAAGTTATGGCAAGCTTGGATTCTGGAAAGTTAATGTCTGTATTTCTGCTTAAGCTCATACGACTTGGAGCAATAAGCATAAAATGACCGATGTTAATAAAAAAAAATCGATTGACTTACATCAAGTTAGGCACGTAAAAAATCATTTAGGTGAAAATCGATACACTAATGTTTCGTTGTTTTATTATTTATTTCTATAATTAAAACTTTACTAATTTCGAACACATTTATTTTCATTGCAGGTAAGCCAAAAGTGTTAATGACGCATAGCAAGCTAGTTATGCCCACTCAGGGGGTAAGTTAATCCCTTGGAAACTGTGCCCAAACATAATTAACTGGAGTTCATCAAACCCTATAAATACAGCAGCGCTGAATTGCAGCCTGGCAACCCGCTTGCTGGGCAAACAAAACCACAAACCAAAGGCAAAGGCAACCCCTCAAACTAACAACCCCCAATCAAAATAAACCCAAACCCTATTAACGAAACCGCAAGCTCGTTTCAATAGGCAGCCGCAGCACATTAGACGCCTAATTACTTGGGCTTACAACTCGTTATACACCCCCATAAATGAATATAAATATGACCAGAGAGAAAAAAAAAACGGCACAAAATTCAATTAAAATGATTTTTAATCGAAGCCATTTAAAATTGGTTAACGCTTGTGTGTGAAATTGACGCTCAAATTTTATAAAATTGTAGAAAAATTAGCGGTTTAAACTACGCACACAAAAGCGGCAGTGAGGAGAGAGAGAGAGAGAGAGAGAAGATAAAAGGGTAGACAGAGAGAGCCGACGATAGGCTGCTGTGGCGTTGCTGCAGCTGATTGAATTATTAAAGCCGCTAATTAAATGCTTCCGGTCGTTTAGTTTGCCGCGTTGCTCATACGCCCCGTTTGCCACGCAATTTATTTATTTTAATTGATGTTTGCTCTCTCTCATTGTTGTGCTGCGTCTGCCCACACTCGCTGTTCAGCTTTTAAAAAATTGCCAGCTTATGTTGCTGCTGTTGTTGTTGTTGTTGTTGTTTCTGTTGTTGTTGTTACTGGCATTGTTGTTGCCGCTGATATCTAAATAATCGCCCTGTGCCAAATTAGACGCCACTTGTTTTGGCCCAACAGCTTTTGCTCTCTGCCTTTTTTCCATTGTGTGCGAGCGAAGAGGGGAGTGGGAGGGGAAACAGGGACTGGCGAAGTCGGGTTCTTAGGCGCTGTTTTCATTTCGTATAACGGCTCGCCTGTAGTACTTTTGGCCCTATTGTTTGCTTAAGTACTTCAATTGATTTTCTGCTTGTTTATTGTTAGTGTTGTTGTTGTTGTTGTTGCTGGCTACTCAACTTTTATGCGCTTTGTCGCTTTTTGTATTGCTCCTGCGGGCGGTCCTTCTACAAGTTCCAAGACTCTTAGCTTTAGTCCTTGGCCAATATTAAGGCCAGCTTATTTATTGATTTTGCCACACTTTTTGCCCTCCCCAATGCAGCTAATTTAATTACTTTATGCCGCTCGTTGAACGTTTCTTGGACAGAGCGTGTGCATTGTCTTCGAGCAACGCTTCGATCTAATCAAAACCAGCGCCCACATAAGCATTATGAGCAACACTTAGCCTCTCCATTCCTCCCCCCCCCCCCCCCCCCCCCCCTCACCCCCTCGGCATTTGTAGCCGACAGCTTTATCTAAAGCGTTGTTGTTGCAGCTGCATTTGCATAATGCTTACGATCCAAAAATGGGTTTTCTTTTATAAAAGAATCCCATGCAGAGTGAAATGATGTGTGGGGTAAAATGTAGGTCACTGCTGGACAGCAGCCGATGTTGTGAACTTTTACTTTTTTTTTTCTTCAACTTTTCAATTTGATTGATAAATTTGATATGGCTTATAAATAGCTATCATAGATACGCGTTTGTGGCGTGCATTGAACCCTGTCGTAGAGCCAATAAAACTTGACACCAGCAATTGTGCAGGGCTAATGAAGTTTAAAGACTCTAGGCGAAAGTTTCAACAAAGAACAAACAAAGAATGCAATGCGCACACACACACACACACTTACATAATCTGTGTGTGTGTGTTTGTTCGTTCGTAACTTTTATGATTGCTTATCGCTGGGCGTATCTATTCTTTTCTTTCCCCTGTCTTTTTATAGTCGCTTATTATTATTATTCTTATGACTCTGAGTGTGAAGTCGTAATTGTTATGTGCATGGGTTATTTGTGTTTTTTTTTAAGTGTGTCAGTTAAGTTCGAGTTGGCGTCTCACTTTCCACAGCCGGAAACGGCTTATTACGTGCTCAACTTTGGGGCTGGGCCTTCTATTTACAAGTATTTGACTCGAAGTCAATCAAAGCGGCAAATTGCTGCAAACCTGTTGCAACCTATGCAAATGTTTAAAAGTTGAGAAAGCTTGGGATTAAAGACAAAGAACTCACGGGGGCTCTGTAAATTTTATGAGCGAAGAGCTTAAGGTTTTATGGCACCCAGGACAAAACTAAACAGAAACAGAAATCTAAAACTTGGCAATGTTGAACTGCTTTTGCACCTGAAATTCACTTGTTTATTTTGGCCAGCACTTAACTAAAGTTCACGTTTGTGGCCCGATTGTAAAGGCAACTCATTTCACGGCACTTAGGAGGGACACAGACAACCCCAAGCTGAGCTGGGGTTCTGGCCAAGTTGATTTATTGCACTACTTAACAACATTTGTTAGCAGTTAGTTTGAGCCAAACGCTTTTTGCATCCCGCTGGCTGCCATTCAACTGCAGCAAACTACCATCAAATTATTGTGTTTTCTCTCTGTATTTTTTTCTCCTTGGCAAATAATTCCACCCAGGCATAAACGCAATCATTTTCAACTGCAATTTGAGTTTAAGCAACAACACAGCAACCTTAAAAGAGCAGAAATGCAAACTGCGTTTTACGTTTAGGCCGCATTTAATGAGCCAAACAATCTGTTGACTTGTGTCTGTTGATTGTTCTAGCCATGGCTCCTAAATGTTTCAGCCAGAAAGATTCGGGCCCGCGGCTGCGACTTGGCCACTTACAGTCAGTGAGCCTGGCAGCGAGCGAGCTGCGCAAATAATTGTTTTAAATTAAACGCAGTGTAAAACGCCTAAAGTTATGCACAGCAAAAAAACGAAAAAAAAAAATGGCAGAAACAAAGTCAGCCGCAAATGCCGGTCAAAACTTTTATGCGCTATCATTAAGTTGGCAGTTGGAAATATAATAAAGGCAGCAGTCGAGCGAGGGGGTGGGTGAGGGCTGAGGGGGTGTGCCGACTGGCAGGTGGCTGCCACTGCTGCAGGAAGCCAACTTGCGCCGTTGCGCAACAAAGCAAAAAAGCGCCGAGCAGGAAGGAAGGAAACGCAGTACAAAACTAAACTCAAGATGAAAGCAAAACAAAAAGCAAGAGGCAGCTCAGGGGTGGAGTTGACTGGAACTGAGTGGAGTTGGGTGCCGCACGCTGATTATCTGCGGTGGCTGCCTGCCGAGATGTGGTGCAGGGCGGATTCATGGCACGGTTGCTGGTGGCAATGGGATTAACATTATTAGCGAAAATTCCTGGGCTACTGCGCACTGGAAGGGCGCAAGAAGGTGTCTTGTGTCACTTTTGACTTTTGCGCCGTTGATTTTCATTTGTTAAATGTTTTTCCGTTCTGCATTTTTTATGACTCAAGGCATTAAAGCGAAGGATCCACCGCGCCGAGCTTCATTATGCGCCACTGAATGCCAAAACACAAATTTTCCTTTTTTCCTTGATGCTAAAAAGTGCTTTAAAAAGTTGTTGTTAACCATTACACATTTATTATCCGGCATAAACGAAAAGGAAAATTTCAAATAAATGAAAATGAACTGAAGTATATAGAAATGCACGTACAAGGCGACCGCAAAGTGTCCAACTTAATGTTTCAATAAACAGAGCAAACATTTATTGCTCTTATAAATAATGATCTATTTTCGTTTTTATCTCTTTTCTGTTTTTTAATTTTTTCTGTTGTTCTTGTTTGTCTTTTTCGCTAATTAATTCCCATGTTGTGTTCACATGTGAAGAACATGGTTGTTGTTGTGTTAAGAGAACGGCAGCAAAAAATTGCTCTCATTGCTCTGTGTCGTTTTTTGCTTTTGTTGTAAATTTCTCTGTCGCCGCCCGAAAGTATGCAACACATTTTTTCAAATGGCTTGTTAAACATGTGCATTGGCAGCACTGGTCAGCATTTTGCTATGCGAAATATAAACATGAAAAACATTTTTAAAAATGAAAGCTACCACAAACCGATTCTTGAATACACTTGCCGGCAGCAACAATTCTGTTTTTATTTTACTGTTTTATTTTATCTGCTTAAAAAGGCTTAAAGTCTATTGACTTTATCTCCTTTAGAAATGTTGCCAGCTTGACGAAAATGTCAAATCCTTGCCGTTGTCATCTCGGATGTCAGCTAAAGTACATTAAAGCTCAATCTTGTTTGCATTTAAATATATTTTAAATTTAATTCTATTTTGAAAATTGAGTTAAATCTGCGCCTGATATGCTCACAAAGTTAGGCTACTCGCAACTGGAGCATTAAAAACAATTTGTTGTTCTACGGCAAAACTGGCGCCAGCCAAGCAAAGGGTAAAAAACAAAATAAAAATGCAAAATCTGTATATATAGACATAAGCACATATATATGTAAGTATGCGTTCATAAAAAATGATGTGTTCAACGCTGTTCAAAATCTGGGCAAACAAATGTTTTACATTGTTGGAAAGCAGCTAAGGGCGAAAGAAGCGAAAATAAACGAGAAAAGAACATTGCAAAATGCTCAAATAAAGCTAAAAGCTGCTGTTGCCCATTGTCCAACCCATTGGGCGCGTCCATTTGGCCTGCAGCGCCATTAGCCATGACCGAGGCGCACCGAAAGAGCAACAGAAACGGAAACCGTGACCAAAACCCAAACAAAATCTAAATCCTTTTTATGCAGCGATTTTTCTTGTACATAACATAGAAATCGCATTTTTTTTTTTGGTTTTTGTTGTTATACATTTATACATTTTTCAATTCTTTTTGTTGTGGGGCTTGGTGGACCAAACTAAGCTGTTCTAATCTGTTTGGCGTTGCGCAAAGGGGCTTTTGTGTGCCGCCTACGTGCTTGTCTCCTGCCAGTCGCTTAGCCACGCCCCTAAGCTACCGACCACAACAGCTCGCTGCCTAACCCCGTGTATTGGCTTTGGCTTTGCATTTAATTACGTTATGATATTATTCAGGCTTTTAGCTGGCTTTAAGCGCTGCCTAATTGGACAAGTGTGCAACAGTTTTTGGCATGGATCTTATCAGGTTTTCCACTGACGTCACAGCCGGGCAGACAGACAGCAGCCGTTTGGCAGTTTGGCTTTTGACTTTTCGTTCGCTGTGCGTTATTGTATATTTCTTTTAAAATGATTTCCATCAAAACGCTAAATGAACGCAAATAAACAAATAATACTGAAATAGAATTTCCACTGAAAATCGATTGCCCTACAAAAAAAATAAATAAATAAAATAAAAAAATCGTGTTAAGCCAATTGATAGAAAAACGAAAAGGGCCCAGCAGTAAAAACGTGAGTTGTATTCAAAAATAAACAAAAGGTAGATAGATCTACAGTATGTACTTGTTCGTCCAGCCGTAAAATCAATAAAAATAATGCGCCCACAAAATTGTCTTCGAGTCTATTTGCTGAGCGGGTCGTATATGGCCAGAGGCCGTATAAAATCTACATTTGTTATTACTTAAATTATGAACTCAGCCATGAACATTGTATTTTTGTTTGGCCGTTTTTCCTCTAGCTCTGTCTGTGTGCGTGTCCATAAAAAAGTTATCCTAATGCCAAAGTTGGCCATTTCGGCCTGGGCTTTAATCAAACCAAATGAATTTAAACGAAGCGACGCACAAAGACCTGCAGCTATTTGCATAGTATTCGCTCTAGTGAAACGCTTCTTTTAAGTGAAAAAAGGATACGAATAGCCATAGATGGTGAGAGCATAAAAAAGACGAGCACTAGAAATGTAAAGCAGCGCCAGCTGGGAGGGGAACGGGGCAAGGGGAGGAGGATACTATGGGAGGGGCAAAAGCTGAGTTGGTTTTTATTTGCGCGAGGATTTGTATAGCTGGAGAGGATAAGCGCTGTATCCGTTATCCTTTGTGTTTGCATGAATTTAATGCAATCTAAATATTTGTGGGATACTCTCTCCTTTTCTTCATCTTTTATTTTTCAGCAGTTGCCTTTCATTTTCGTTGATGTAAAGTGTTGAGAACGCTTTATTTAAATGGATTTCACTGGGGCGAATTGTGGCAAGCAGCACAAGGGGGTGAACAAGATGATGGTTTAATGCTAACTAAATGCAAATTAATATATTTAAAAACTTTTGCTGCCAGCCTTGTTAAACAGAAGGGCAGAATAAACGCCTTTTGAGTAAAGCAACTAGTTAGTGCGATGCAAAATGTGAGCTGTTAATCAAGCTTTGAGTTTCAAGTGAGGCTTTTTAATCGTTTTTTAAGAAAAAAAAAACAAAAATAGTAGAATTGTGCGTAACAACAATTTTAAATATATAAAGCTTAAATATATATTTATAAAATGTTAATTGCTTTTTTCAGAGATCACATTTTCTTGTGGTACTCAAATTTCTTTCTTCTTTTTAATATGTCTTATAATTCCAAAAATATATATAAAGAGATTTCCATTTATGCCGTAAATTGATGACTCAAATTTTAATTAATCTATAAACCGGCGTTCGCATAATTTTCTGTTTTAATGAACTTATGTATAAAAACATAAAACCCCCGTATTAATTAGATTTATATTTTTTTTGCTAACAAAGGCAGGGAAAAGACAGTGAGTGGGTGTGTGTGTGTGTTTATGTGTGTGTATTGGTGGCTTGAAAGCATTTCATTTTTGGTAATTTATTATTAATTCTGCCAATATGCCAAAATCTATTTTCTGTGAATTTTCAAGATTTTCATTGCTATATTTAGCACGACATCTGGAATCAGGTAGTGCAGAGTGGGTCAGGTAAACGCGCATGGCAGGGGCTAATCCAGCGATAATGTGCTGATCATGCAAATACGGCGCACGCCGCCCCAGTTACGATCTATAATATTTATCGACAGACAAATATATATTCATCATCTGCTCGATGAAATACATTGTTATGTTTACAAGAACCAAGGGGGAAGGAGCTAGGAGACAATGATTCTACTACACTAAGCTGAGCCATAAATATTTGTTTTTATTGCCTGTTTGGGGGCGTGGCTGGCATTTTATTCACATTTTTATCGCTGGCAATTGAAGTGTATCTTGTCTCCCCACTGTCTTTTTCTATCTCTGTCTCACTCTTTGTGTTATGGCCATGTCACTTTCATTTAAATTGTTGTTCTCACTGTAATAAAATTCGTAAATCTAGGTCCAAATCTACGCACTCGTTATCCTTGGCAAAACGTATAATTTGCGCGTGAGAATTTTAATTTATTTTTCAATAAAATTTCGCTGTGCGCTTTTCTCGTCTCTTCTTTGTTTCATGTATTTTTGCATTTGTCGCATTTTGCATGCATTTTGACCATAAATTTGTAGAGGCGGCCATAAAATGTTGGCCCACACGCTCTATGGCAAATGCAAGTGCAACACTTTCAAGTGCCAGTCAGACTGGTCCCAAATGAAAATGAAATTAATGACGTCAATTTGTTAACAATATTTGTTGGCCTCCACTATTTTGGCCCAAAGGGCAGCAGCGTTTGGCCAACATTTGCTTGCACTTTGCTTTGGTTCTTTGCTTTAAATTTAGATTTAGATTTGCCAACTAAAAATAATTAATTTGCACGCTTACTGTGTCGAGGCTGTTTGGCACTGCTAGCCATTAGCAACAGCCGCAAAAGTTGGCCAAATATACAAAAAAAAAAAATCAAATGCACATGAGCTGCAAGATTTGCCAGAGCGAACGGGGTTATTTCAACAGAAATAATAATGCCCTAGGGTGCAGCTGACTGAAACTGTTGGCCTGCTGTTGTACTGTTTTATTGCTTCTGGACTTAGTGTAAATTTAGCCCCCAAATAATATTTCTGTTTTATGTTTTTCGTTGCAGTTCGTCGGCTGGGAGGAGGTGCCGCGTCCAAATACGAGAGCCGAAATTGTGCAGGCCATGCGTCGCATACGGGTGAGTTATCTGCCACAAGAAAAAGGCCACCGATTTTAAGGGCCCGCATTTAAGAAACTTTCGGCGCCCTTTAAGTTCCTTTCCTTACGAGCACAGCCTAAAAGCAGACAACACTTTTTTTTTGGTTTGCCTGGCGCCGCTGTCAATGTCATGTGCTTTGATTACAGTTACAAGCCGCAGTCGCGCCAAAGCTAACGGCATAAAAAGCAACGTGCCATGGCCAAAACAGCCGCCTTGTTTATCTGCCACGCCCACACACGCCCCCTGTCGCCGTGCCTGCCTGGGCTCGCACATGAGTTGGCTTAAATATGCCGGAGTTGCTTGTGCTCGACATGAGCGTAAGTGCCCATCCGTGTGTGTGTGGGTGTGTGCGTGTATTAGCCTTGTCGTGCTTCAATTTAGGACGCGTCTAATATGGCGCTTGTTATTGTCATGTCTTGCCATTAGCCGCGTGCGTCAAAGGCAGCCAAATGTTAATTGAAAATTCGAGAATCAGCATAAGCCATCTTTAACTTTCATTCTTCAGCTTTATATACGTGACATTTGTGCGATTGTATTTAATCTGCTTCTTCCGTTTACTCCACAGTACGAATGCAAAGTGCAAAATCTGAAGAAGCGTAAAGTAACCATACAAATATCGGTAAACGGCGTTCGAGTTGTGCTCAAGAAGCGTCGTCGAAAAGTAAGTCAAAATCAGAGCCAGCACCTCATCCATCAATTGGCTGAGACAACAAGCCAATAAACCAACTGACATCTTTTGTTCTACTTCTTGTTTGTGTGCGCGTGTGTGTAGAAAAAGAATTGGACCAATGACCCCGAGGAAATCGAATTGCTCAATCATCCCATCTATAGAATATTTTATGTGTCCCACGACAGCAGCGATCTCAAAATATTCAGCTATATAGCACGCGATGCCAGCACGGATACATTCAAGTGTTCCGTATTCAAAAGTCACAAAAAGGTGAGTTTTTTTTTTGTTGTTTTTTTTAACCAAATTGTAATTCGAATATTTTAAATAAATACCAAATGGACATTACTACACATTTGTGATTTGGCCAAAAATTGGACATTTGTGCACTTTGCGACTAACTGACTTCCACCCCCCACACCCAAAAGTGGCCGCCCCTTCCCCCCTCAGTCTGTGTCTGTTCTAAAATTAAACACATTTTGTACATGACATTTTGACTGTCCTGTTTTTGCAAAATGTGTTCTCATATGCACAAATTTGGCTGCCATCCAGCGCCAACGCGCCACGTGGTGGTTCGCCGGAGAAGGGAGGGGGCTGATTGGTTGTGTGTGTGTGGCGCTGTTAAAACCTGAAACGCAAACAAATAACATATAAACAAATACATAAGTGCGACATGCACAGGAGCAATCGGTCTTTGGTTGTGCTCTATTATCGTTAACGATGAGTAAATGCGTAAAAACAATCTCAAATTATATGATCGCAAATTTCAGTAAAACAAAAACTTTGTTATATTATATTAAATTTTTATTGAAGGAAAATGCTGTCTAGACAAATTGCAACACATTTCTAATAAAATCATCGACAGACGGAATGGGAATATTTTATTTGTTCGACTGGCCAACTAAGTGTTGTCTGAAAAATGATGAAAATTATGAAAAAGCTCATTGAATTTATCAAATCTTTCAATTTATTGAATCCTGTCTTAAAAGTTATCATGAATGCCGGACAATCTGAATGCAACATTCAACATAGACGACATTTTGATCAAGCTAATCAAAAATTGTTAATGACAATTTTCAGGCATTTGCGTTAATCAGTGTCCAAAGCGCGAACACATTTCTCAGGCACATTACTTAGCATTAAATGCGAAAAGATCTAAGCGAATGTAAGACGCAGCTGTCCATCAGGCTGACCGTCAGGCGCGGTGCTCTATTTCCGTGTTGTAGCCAATGTCTCGACTGCTCCACTCACTTTGGCAAATAAAATTGTGGCCAGAATTGCGGCTACCCCCTTCGCTCCTCTCCCGTCTCTAGATTCTGACCGCGATTTGCCAAATAAATAAATTGCTTTTGCTTTGTAGTTGCCGCAGAAATGCATTTGATTTGCTTTCGGCTGTGCTCTGCGCTCAACTGCAGTCAATTTACCAAACCAGCTGAAGATTGGCCTTCAACTTTAGCTGCAGCAGCAGGCAATGTCAAGTCTGTGCCGGCTGCCTGCCATTTCTATTTTCAACACAGTTTTCCAATTAACAAAGCATTTCGGGCTAAAAAACGAACAGACAAACAGCAGCATGTCGAAATGCCTGACAAGTGACACATTAAATTAAGGCAGGGATGGGCCCCAGGACAGGACAAGTTCTTACCACACCACACACACACACACACACACACCGTACGAGCCACGTGTTGTGCATTACGTATACGCAGCGTGCGTCAGGCAGACAATTTAACGGCGGACAACGACAATAAACAATACAGGAATAGCACAAAACTGCAGCGCAATTGCACTTTGTATTACGGATTACGGATCAGGATCGTCAAAATAAACAGCAGCAGACAAAGTGATGAAAGCGCTTGATTTATGGCTAAGCAGCCGTAAGTTGCCAGCGAAACGAAAAGCCAGCAAATCAGCGCGAAAAAACAAGTGAAAAGTTGCCTTTGTTTACTTCCGCGAAACACAAAGCAGTGACGTCACAAGCTGCAGGCGCCGCAAATCGCGCATACGCCACGCCAGCCCGCCAAGCAGCAGGCCGCCGCCTGAGAAGAAAACAATCGCAGCGTGTTGCTGCCAGCGGCCCAAAACTAACGACCGTGTTAACAGCTGAGTGCGCCAAAAGCTTTTTCCCAAAAAAAAAACCCCAAAAAAAAGCTTTACTAGCCGGCTAAAGATTTGAGATCTCGCAGCGGCGACCGCTCAGTTCGCTGGTTCTTTGTCCAGTGCCCAAACGACGGTGCGCCGCAGCAGACGTGTGTTTTGTGTATGTGTGTGAAAAGTGAATTTTGAGAACAGAGGCGAATATGTTCAATTATGCAATATGCATGTGTGTGCACGAGAAGTGCAGTGAAACCAAAGTGAAGAGAAACAACAGTATCTAAAAACAGTTTTTGGTAAAAAAAACACAAAAAAAAAATGAATATAAAAATAGATAATAAAATGAATTTCTGCCAGCTACTAATAAAACATATACATTTATAAATATGCGAATGTGTGACAAGAAGTAATTAAATAAATTCGGGCAATGGCATGACAAAAGCGTTAAGCAAAATACTTTTCTAGATCATAGATCAACAGCCAGCAACTAAAATAAAAAAATAATGTGAAAATCAGCAAGCTACAAAAATGTTTGTCATTAGCTGCCGCTGACGCCATCAAGTGGCTTTAAACAGCCGGGCCAATCAGTTAAGAAACCGAAACAGCAACAAAAATATCAACGACAACAAAAGAAAATTTACTCTTGGGACTAAAACTGAAAATCAAATGAAAATTGTCAAAGCGCTGAAAAATTAATTAATTGCAAGCAAAAGTCCAAAAACGTGTCATTAAGATTATATAGTAAACATTTTGATTTACATATATATCAGAATTCTATAGTGACCTTTGCTTTAAAAAACAAGTTTTTAAAGTGCTTGTTTCATTTCTGACTGACGCATTTTCCAACATGTTTATGCACATTAATGCTTGGCCAGCGCCATAAGAATGGCGCAATACTCTTCATATCAATAACAATTTCCCATTTTAATTTCCATCATCTCCAACTGCCCACACAAGAGCAGTTAATGAGCTGAATTCCCCACAGGTAGTCGAAATAGTATGCGGCATAAATAAATAAAGAATATGATGGTCAATCAGACGCACACGTGATAGCATGAAATATTTATGATTTTTTGTTGCGCGTTTATTTATATTTTTTTGAGGTGCTGCTTAGGAAAACAAAACCCAAATTGTCAGTAAAATAGACAATAATAGAAAATCCAAAAACAAATTTTAACAAATAAAAGTACTAAAATAATATATAAATTTATTAAAAGCGTGTTTCTTGTTTCCAAATATATCACAAATATTAGCTATACAACAACTATATTACATTTTCAATGAGCATATAGACAGATAAAAGGGTATTATGCACCCTGTTTCAAACAAACAACAACTAATAATAAAAAAAAATTAAATAAAATAAATTAAAAATTATTAGAAATTATAAAAATATTATAAACAGAAAAATGTACTTCCTAAAAAAATATCGTCTTAGTACACCATATATAGACACACCTATAAAGGCTGTGCGTTTGTATTTGTAAGTTGCGGTTTTTGGCCCAATATGGCGGCCGCAAACGTTCAAATTTTCATTTATTCTGTTGATTTTTGGTCGATTTTCTTTATTTCTCGCTTCGTTCTTTCTTATTTTTTCGTATATAAACCAAAATAGATCCATTATTTTAATAGCCTGCTCTAAAGTATTTCGAAAATCGAACAAAAGCGCATAGAGGAGGCGTTGGGAGGCTACTTGAAGCTATATTATAAATATATACAAGAAGCGTTTGTACGTTCTTTTTGGGTGTAGAGTGAATTTAAATTTAAGTGCGCTTTTTGCCGTGACTAATGAAAAGTTAATTAGTTACAGTCGCAAAATTTATAGCCAACAGTCAAACCAGCAGCAAAAACCAACATGCAACAGCTGCAACACGGCTTGTGGTTGCCGTGGCAGTCACTGCCATTGCCATTGCCATTGTCATTGCCACTGCCACTGCCACAGTTACTGCCGCAGTAGCACGACTTATGGCCACAGTGAACATGTGGCAACTGCTGTGTTCGCAGGGCGATAAAAATCATGCATTTTCAGGGAAAAGTTAATAAAAAACATAAAAAAAGCAAAGAAGACACGGCATTAAAAAGCACGAGCTGAGTGGAGGGGCAAAGGGCGTGCAGAAAGATGTTCTGTAAAAAAAATGAGTAAATAAATTAGCTCGAAGAAAAGTAAAATTGGAATTAAAAATCAAATAAATACATAAAAGCGACCAAGGCAAGATTTTTCCTTAACGTTTTTTTCCGCTATAAATTTTAAAGTAGTTTTCCACGAATGAAAAATTAATTTCAAAGTGTATTTATTTAAGTTTGCATTTTGAGAGGCGCCGTTACAAACGCCAATTGCCACACAAAACACTTTAAAATAAATACCAATTTACCTGAATTTCTTTTTTGCTTCAATTTTGGCTTGTATTTTATTTTTATAGTTTTTGATTTGATTTATTGGAAGTTGCGTCAGTGAATTGCGCACGGATTGACTTGTGTGTTCAGTCAAGCAAATAGACAGGCAGTTAAACAGACAGCCGGCCAGACAATCAATCGACACCTTTGCCACTTCGTTAGACTAATTTGCCGGCACACGCAGCGTATGCGCAATGTTTGCTTTGCGTGCGTTAAGGGCCAAAGTGCCGTATGTGCATATGCTGATATATGATATATATGTGGTTTGCAACAGTTGGTTTACTTAATAATTAACTTGAAATCCATATAGATGGATATACATATGTACACATGCTGTGAAATACAGAAATAAATCTGATTTTTATGTACGAAACGTTTTGTAATTCATTTTGTATATTGGCAAACTAATTCTGTCTGCGCTTGTCAAAATAATTCGAATTGATGTCTCGTTAATGTCTCGTTAAAGTTGTTGTTTCTATTGTTGTTGTTGTTGCTGCTTGTAGCTCTACAAAGTGCTCGATTTGTGGTCGAAAATATTCAAAACATTGATGGACATGCAAAATGAGTAGATAAATTTACCACGTAATTTTGGCTAACACGAATTTCAAAATACACAGGAGAAAATTTTCGTACGAATAATGATTGATGTGCCAAAGAGATTATCAGAAAATATAGTTGGCTGTATAGTTCCAAATTCTTTTACAGTAAGGTTTGGCAATAAAATTCGTATTAACTGTGGCAAAAAGTAGGTTAAATATTTTCTTAACCGGAGTAAAAATTGAATATACAGCAAATATTGTTGCCTCTCGCTTAGTAATGAAAATTATTTTTATATTTAAAAGACCTTCAGGCTGTTGTCTTCGTGCCAGTCAAAATGCAAGCAGCTGATTCACGCGCATCCCAAACACATTAGCATTAAGCTAACCCAAGCATAAACCAGAATATATATTCCAAGAACTGCAAATCATTCACTTTAGATTTCTGTTGCCTGACAATGATTAAACAAAACAAAACAAAACCCCACAAAGATTGACAGTTGTTGGGTTGAGGGTAGCAAAAAAATATATAGAACTGAATGCAAGCGTAACGCAGCTGGCAGAAATTCACTTACATGCAGCTCTATTTATACACTGAAAGAAAACAAAATGTAAAATAAATAACTAAACGCATTCAACTACAAATAGGCAAAAACAATTGAGAGCTCTGTGGGCAATCGACGAAAATAATCCAATATAAATACTATATAGGCTATATTGAATTTTGTGCAAAAAAAAAAAAAGAATACGCAAAAAAAAAAAACACAGAAAAGAGAAGGGCACATAAAGGAAAACACTCGAACTGTAGGTGCGAAAAATGGCGTGTTTGGCAATCTATGTGAACAACCTGAGCCAAGGAGCCGCCACAGCCGGCAGGCAGCTAAACAATTATGAAATTAATAGTCTCTTAATTGGCGGTGGTGATTATTGAAAACAAATATTGAACGGCATTGAACTTAGCAAGAAAAGTGCGAAAAGTGTGAATAAGTGTGAAAAAGTGTGAAAATCCAATAGAAAAGTCGTGCGAAAAATCGAACGAAAGTGTTGACAAGCCAAGTTGGCCAAGTTTCGTTTGGCCTAAAGAGACCTTGTTAACGGATCATTGAACGCCAATCGGCCCGGCCATGAAGCACGAGAAGACGCCAACCATGGCCGCCAATAGAACGCCTCCGCTGAAGCGCGACAAGCAACGGCAGCAGCAACAGCAGCAGCATCAGCAGCAGCATCTTCTGGAAGCGGCCACTGCACGGAGTCCCATTACCAAGGCCTTTGACTTTTTGCCCTGGTCACGCAGTCGCAGCAAAGCAGCGGCGTGCAGCAAAACGGAAACGGAACCGGAACCAAGACCAGGACCAGGTGCAGCTGCAGCTGCGGCCGGCGAGAAGCCCGCCGAGGTGCACTATCATCGCAACATCTTTCGGAGCGGCGGCGGCCTGATTCGGGACATGCTCGTGGGCGACAAGGAGAAGCTGCAGAAGGAGAAGCCGCCGCAGTCGCCGCTGTCGTTGGCGAAGCGGGCGCAGCGCAAGCAGAAGCAGCTGTCCCGCAACAAGAGCCTCGACATACGCGAGCTGATTGGCTGCGTGGAGAGCGAACTGGCGCCGCGGCCGAATGCAAATGCGAATGCGAATGCGATGTCGGCGCCGCAGCCGCAGCGCTTCCTGGACGACACCTACATCGACAGCAAGCCGCGGCACATCCTGTTCAACGATGAGGAGAACACCGTCTACCTCATCCAGAAGGAGCAGCCGGTAGCCAAGGCCCACAAGCCGCCCAGCAGCCACGCCACTGGCGGCGAAGTGCTCAAAGCCCGACTCAAATTCAAGCGGCTGCCCAGCGACCATTACGCAGCCTCGCCGGAGGCGCTGCGCCGTGCCCAGCAGCTCTACCAGCGCTCCGAGCAGCGGCACGCGCTGCAGCGCCGCAAAAGCCTCAGCGACTCGCACTACGAGCAGCAGAGCAACTCCAGCTTGAGCAGCGGCGGCAGCAGCGGCCAAGCGGTCGGGAATGCGAGCGGGATTATGCTGGAGCGGCCCAAGACGGACAAGCCGCTCAAGAAGCTGTCGTTTCGCGAGCCCATCGAGGCGATGACTGCCATGTCGGCGGCGACGCTACGCGAGGAGCGACAGCAGCGGCAGCGACGTCGCAGCTCGCCGCTGGAGCGCACCATTCAAATGGGCCATGGCCAGGACTGTGATAATTTATGCAATAATCGCATAAAGGAAGCAATTTCCTGCGGCAATGCCGCCAGCGATCCAGAGGTGGGTTAGCTGCGCCACGGGGCGTATGCGTAATTTGCTTTGTTTAATTGTCGCTGCCACTGTCAGCCATGTGCAGACATCTCTGCGCTGCTTGGCTGCTTGCTGTGCGGCTTAATATTAATTGTTGTTACCCCTTCCTACCCCACCACCCGCTGATCTCTTTGTGTCTCGCTTTCTGTCTTGCAGTCTCAGGCCATGCGCATTGTGCGCACCGTCGGACAAGCCTTTGAAGTGTGCCACAAATTTAATCTTCATAAGAATTCCCTGGAGCCCAATGACGAACGCTCCGATGTCTCATCGTCGGAGCTGCTGGATGTGGAGCAAATCAGCGAGCAGCAGCTCAGCGAGGATGGCGGCGTCGTCACCAGCGAGACGCCAAAGAAAGGTAATTCGAATGTGTGTGTGTGTGTGTGTGAGTGTGTGTGCGTTCGTGTGTGTGTGTGTGTGTGTGTGCATGCATGTGTGTGTGTGTGCCACATGCAATTTGCTCGCAAGATAAACCGAATGATGACCCCCCCAGCTCCGCAATCGTTGGGTCGTTGTACGTTATTCGCTGTACAGACTGTGGGCCAATAAATAAATGAAAAGCTGACGCTGTCGGCCCCGTCAGCTGCTTCCTGGGGCGCTTTCATCAGCTGCGACGCTGGCCACTTGTGGGCGGCCCCCGGCTACGCTTTCTACAGCTCTTTGGGCAGCTCTGGACTGCATTAGTTTTGCAATTCAGTTTGGCATTTCAATGCAAATTTTCTGGTGCTGTTTAATTTTGAATTCAGCTCAATGCGGCATCCAAAATGGGGAGTCACAAAATTTGCATTTAAATTGCATTTTACTAGCGACAAGCAGATAGACAAACGGCAAGCGGGGAGGGGAGGCATATGTTCACATTTAAATATGGCACATTTTAAAATTTCACAGAAATTAATAAACAATTAAATACGAATGGCAATGGGGAAATATAACAATTTCATAAATTCATTAGCGAAACAAAAAACCCAAAAAAAAAAGTGATAACATGTATATGTGGAAAATTACTGAATTATTGACATATTGAACAAGAAGCCGACACTTCACTTGGGCGTTAAGCAATTTCCACGTATTGCTTGAATTTTTCAATCAGCTTAAAGCGGATTTTCACATTTTTCTTTGCCACTTGACGTCACCAAAGCGCAGACATTTGCCAAAAAAAAAAAAAAGAAAATGAAATAAAATAAGGAAAGGGGGGAACGAATATTTCAATTCTTTTATTTTTTACAATATTTCATTTTAGAACAGCAAGCGACATCATTCGACATGAAAATTCGTTGAAAATATATAGAAAATATGCTCAAGTAACTGAGGTGGTTGCGGTGGTGCTTGTTGTGGGTTCGTTTGCGCCCAGTTACCGCGCCTGTAAGACAAGACCGAAAGTTTGTCGCCAGGTTATTTGTGTGGGCGTGGCAGAAAGGGGAAGGAAGGGAGGCATTTAGCGTTTTGCCATTTTGGCATGTCTTTCGGTCGAGTCGTGTGCCAAAAATAATTTATGTACATTTGTTTATATATCAGACTAGATTTATATGTATCTCTTTATATGGTCTTGTAATTTTTTTTAATATTTTCATATCTGTGGATGGCGCTGTTGACTTTAAAGCAGACAAATGTATTTATATATATCTATATATATATATACGTACATTTTATCTTGGCTGATGCCTTTGGCACAACAGATGCTGCCTTTGTGTGCCTTTGTCGAGCGATTGGACAATGATAATAGAGTCAGAGTTGAGGGCAGTTAAGCAAGTTGAGTGCCACACATAAGTTTAGACAAAGTGGCTTTAAGACTTGCTTTAAAGATAACTAGAGAATTTGTCTGACTTTGAATGCATGAAAGCTGATAGCCAGAATATTGTCATTTTGAAAACTTTTAGCAGCTGGTGACAAAAATCTAAATAATTGAATCAGATCTATAGAATATAATTTTGTATTTGTTTGCTAAATAGGTCACTTGGATAGTAAAATCTCTGAATCATTAAGCCAAAATAGTATGTGTTTTATTTTTTTTTTTTTTTTGGTTTGGTCTACGTACGCATCCTTGTTCAAAAATAGCCCGCGTTCAGCGAGGCATCTTGCGAGAGCGGCATAAATTAGTTTTATATGAATAATTAAACGCGCCAAATTAATTTGCATGCTGGGAGAAATTTGTAAGATTAGTTCAAGTGAAACAGCACGCAGTTATTAACAAGTGCTCAGGTGCGAAGCCAAAGCCACATTGCGCAAATGTTTCAAACGATCAACATATAGAGATTAACGGTTTACCGAATTTTCATTGTCGGCCACTTTTTCATTTACACGCGCAGTAGTACGAGAAATCAACAAGAAAATTGCACAATTTTCTAGCCAGGGAAATCGTTGAAATATTTTCCACACAAATCAAAAGTGGAATCCAAAATAAACGCAGGACCCTTGAACAGGGAGGGAGGGGCAGGGGGGTTACTTGCTTGGATAATTATATCATTATTTATTGTGTACGCAGCATAATCAAAACAAATATTGAAATCAAGCTGCTGTAATTAAGTGGAAATAAAGCGCTAGCAGCAGGTGTGCCAGCCAGTGTGTGTGCATATGTGTGTGCGTGTGTGTGTGCGTGTGTGTGTGAGTGTGTGTGCTTGATGTCCACTGACCTTGCCAAGTGGCCGTGTGGTAAGGGTTGCTCGGTTAATTTACACACTCCATTTGCTAACATGCAGCGCCTTCTGTCAGCCGGCCACTAAAACCGTACCCATTTTTGGTTTATTTATAGAGCACTTGGCCATAACGCCCGATTTGAACCACACGCAGCCGCAGCGACCAAACCACTTGGAGCTGCTGCCAACGCAGTCGAGTCTACGCAAATCGACCAGCCTGCTGGTAAGTAAAATCCCCCAATCCAATTCGATATCCAAGCCCAAATTCAAAGCGGGCAAATTAGCCGAATGTATGTATACTTATTAAATACTTATCAGCAAATTAAATAAAATAATGGCCAATTGGCAATTAAAATGCCATAAATGCGCAAAGAATAGAATCCATTACGAGTGTGTGTTCGTTCGTTTAGGTCATTTCTATAAATTGATATACAACCAAGAATTTGTTGTTTACTTAGCCAAGACATAAGTGTAAACAACAAAGTAACATTAAAAACGATATTATTTTAAACGATTTTTGGATGCTTATGAAAGCCGCGTGACTATGTAATAATTTTGTATAAATAAATACAATTTCTCAATTCCTCAACGAGAAAAAATAATATTAATATAGAATGTCTACACATATTTCTGAATAAAAATTTAGTTTAAATGTTTTAAACCATTCCACAGTGCGATGTGGATGACAAATCGCTTGGCTCGCCCGCATCGCCGCGCACTGAAATAACACAGCTGAAGGATCAGCTGGAGGCGCAGGCTCAGCAGACGCGGCAGGCACTTGGCCAGTTGATGCTGGTGCGCGAGCAGCTCATCTCGGAGACAAATGCGCGCATCGAGGCGCAGGTGAGTGTACCAAATCAAGCACAAACAACACTTGATTTTAACTTAATTAACTCTCCCTCTCTCTCTCTCGCTCTCTCTCTCTCTCTCTCTTTCTCTCTCAGGCGCGCACGCAGCAGCTGCTGCAACAGAATCGCGAACTGCTCGAACATTTGGCCTCGCTGGGCGCCTACAACGAGCAGCAGAGCGCGGGTCTCACCTCGGCGAACATTGGCATGGCACCGCAGGTGAGTCCGAATATCGAAATACTATATACCATATAGATTATATATATCATATACTAGTATAAGTGATCCCTGAGCGTGGCAAGTTAACTTGAGAGTTTATGTTCTTTGGCCCGTTAGCCGTAAACAAACTGCGCTTTAATTTATGCCTTCATAATTTTGTTGCCTTCATTTTGCCATAAAATAAATACGAATTTTAGGCGCCCGATACCCTATGCATGTTTATATTATTTTGCCGCCCGCCGTGAATTACAATCGCATTGCGTTTTTTTTTGCACGTTTCGCTTCTTTGTTGTTGTTGTTATTCTCGTTCTCGTTGTTCATTGATTAAGTTAAGCGGCAGTGTTAATGACTTGAGATACCCTCTCCAACAGCAGCAATCGCAGCTGCAGCTGCTGCTACAGGCGACCAGCAACAACAACAATTTGGCCACCATCAACCAGCAGATCAACAACCTGGGCAGCATCAATCAGCAGCTGACCTCGCTGAGCCATCAGCTGAGCGGCCTCAACCAGCAGAGCCAGAATCTGCAGAATCTGCAGAGCCTGCAACAGACGCCGTCAACGCCAACACCGCAGCAGCAGCAGCAACAACAACAACAACAGCAGCAGCAGCAGCAGCAACATGCGCAGCTGACGCCGCCGACGCCGCCGCCGCCGCTGGTGTCGACGGGCGCCAGCGGTAGCAGTCCGTATCCCTCGATGAGCCAGCTGCAGAGCATCAGCAATCAGCTGCAACAGCAGCAGCAACAGCAGCAGCAGCAGGATGCGCTCTCCAAGGATCTGTTTCACGTCAACCAGGAGCTGTTGAATCGCCTGCAGGCGCTCAACCTGAATGCGAACGCGAACGCAGCGCAAGCGCAGCAGACGCCATCAGTTTCGCCGCACAACTCGTATTTCTTTGTGAATCCGCTGTCCTGCACACCAGCCACGCCCTCAACGCTGAGCAACAACAATGCGGCGGGTGCATTCAATTTTCTGGGCACGTCGAGCGGACTCAATTCGGGCAATTTGACGCCAACGCCGCTGGGCTCCCTGAACCGCAACTCGTTTACGGGCAGCTCGATGCTGAATGAGGATCTGCGGCTCAGCATAGAGCAGAATCTGAACAGTCTGGAGGAGCAGCTCAAGGCGGCGGTGTCCAATGGCAATTTGGCCGGGTTGGCCTGTGGCGGCTCCAGCAGCACAAGGGACACTAGTCGCAGCTCCTCCACACTGGACTCGCCGTCGTCGCCGCGTCAACGCAGCAGCAATAACAACATTAGTCCCGGCAGCAGCAGTCAGAGCACCAACACCAACACCAACACAAACAGCAACAGCAACAGCAACAACAATAATAATTCGAGGGAAACCCGTTTCAACACGGTGCTGCTGCGGGTCACCGACGAGGCAGGACATCAGCGCAAGCTATCGGCCACGCCCAGTTTCATAACGCGCAGCACCAGCGAGAAGGTGCCCAATCGCAGCCAGATGATGAGCCAGGTGCAGCGCACCGCCTGGGCCAGGCACACCACCAAATAGAAAGAAGCCAACGGCAGCAACTGAGAGTGGACCAGCTCTTAAGTAATGTTAGTCACCTAAGTTAAGTGTGTGCTAGTGTGCGTGTGTGAGTGTGAGTGTGTGTGAATGGGTGAACACTAGTGAGTATGAGGGTATGTGAGTGAGTATGAGTAACAGTATTAAATGTTAGAGCAAAACTTGTTTTTAGTTTGCATTTTAAGTTGTTGGAAATTCTAGTCCTGCAAAGTGTTTTTCAAGCTTAACCCGAAAAAATACAACAATTGCAGCATATCATAAAATAAAATAAATGAAACTAAAATATATTCATATATAAAATTAAATAAAATGTAAGAAAAGTATTTTCTCTTCCTTAAAAGTGTCAAAGTAAATAATTGTTAAGCTCTAAAAAAAGCAACTATTTTGTATATTGTTGTTTCTGTAATTGTTATATTAAAGCAAAAACTTCCAGAAATGTTTGCTCATCAAATCAGATAAAATCGCATGCAAAACAAATATTTATAATTATTATGTTAAATAAAGTCAAATACAAATACAGGATTAATTGGTTGCAGCAACTGTTTTAAATGTAAATCGAACAATTTTATTTGTTAACTAAACATTAAGCTACCAACAACAATATATGCAAACAACAGCAATAAAAAAGCATATAAAAATATATACACACACAACAGCAAAAAATTAAGTATCTATATAAAACCATTTATAATAATAACAAACATTAATAATAGTCACTTTACGCAAGGACAATTTTCCTAATGAGTTTCAGCAGCAATGAAAAATATCGCTGCCTACTTTCAAGAGCAGCAGAGGAAAAATGCGCTGCATACTTTTAAGCGCATTTGTATTACGCATACGCCGTGTCGGATAATGAAAGGCAGTGCATAAATTTCGCGTAATAAATGAAAAATGATGGCAGGCAAAAAGTGCATAAAGCAACAGAACAAAAACAAAAAACAAGTGTCGCCGTTTTAAAACTTTTTCCCCTCTCTCGCTTTCTCTCTCTCTCTCTCTCGCACTCGGTCTGGTGTTGGTGGACAGCAATTTGCGCACATAACTCATTTGCATAAATTTACACGCTGACTTTTTGATTATGCTCGACTCATTTTCGCAGCTCTCGTCGACGGCCAAAGTGGCCCGCTGGTTTCAACAGCTGCCCTGGCATACCGCCTCGCTGTCGCGCCCCGAAAGCGGCTTCGTTTCCGGCGACTCGCGCTCTGAGAAGTATCAGGAGGATCATTTCTATGGCGGCATGGTAAAGGAAACGGATGATTTATGCGATGAATTTCTGCTCGTCGAGGGCAGCAGCACCATTTGGACTAAGTTGAGCGCCAAAAAACGTCGTAAATTGCTTGGCATGCGTTTGGGCAAAGTGACAACATTTTAACTCAACCCCCCCCCCCCCCCCCCCCCCCCCCCCCCCTCCCCCCCACCCCCCGCCCTCCACTCCTGTTCACAGGTTTCTCTTCTAAGCAACGGAGCCAAGTAGCTAGTTACGTATATACTTAGGCTAGCAAATATGAATTTCAATAGACTAAATGACCAAATTAACCCAAAACGAACGACATGCTCATTGAAATGCCATGAACACACACCCACACACACACACGCACGCACACACACTAAAAGACGAGATAAAAGCAAGCATAAAGTAATAAATAAGCGTAGACATAAGTCAATTAGCGAGCATAAAGCTTAAGCTCAATGTGTATTTAAGTATTAATAAACTAAGTAAAGGTATTTCACATATAAGCCACACTCACACACACACACAGGCAAGCATTAACAAACACACACACATATATAAAGCCAGGCACACAAGCAGGTAGACAGCCGGGCAATTCATTAGGTGGACAAACAGTTCGCATTTATCATACGCCTCCGTGGCACGAAGGAAACACAAACACAACAAAAAATAAAAACAAAACGAAACATAATAAAGGCTCCGCAATTGCTGCTTAACTTGGCCAACTTTTCATGTTTGAGAAAAACTGGTTATGAAGCTAAGCAAACACAACATGCAAAAAGCGCAAAGGGAGAGCAACGTGAAAATTGGCAAATGGGGAAATGTTGCAGCTGCCTTACGGATTTGGCTGCTGGAGAATGTATGGTTAAGTAAATAAGCCAAGTTAACAACAAGGAAAACACAGCACACACGCAGGCTTACACGTTTGGCAGCAGCTTCAATGTTTACCATCCATTTATATACATATATTTTTCAGCGTTCGGAATTTTTATGCATAAATCGATTTTACTTTTATGTGGTCGCCGTTTTTTGTGTGTGAGCATTTTTATTTTATTTATTATTATTATTTTTTTCGACGGGGTAACTGCGTAAATTTACAGCATAACCCAATTGGTTGGCGGGTTACGTGGCGTATAAGTGATTACCGCAGCTTGAGTGGATTTAAACGGACAGCTTGTTAGCCGGGTAGATGGATGGCTCAAACAGTTTGAAGTTTGAGTGCAATGTAAGTGGATTTCAATTGCACTCCAGCTTTGATAGTTTTGAAAGTTCAATAAAATAGGCTTAAATTAATTTATACACACATATTAAATCAATCGATGTGCGCATTTGAAAGAGTATTTAGATTTATGATAGAAATTTCACTGTTCCGAATACTCTTTCAAAAGCGCCTTCATTTTATATGCTAAGAAACGATTTCTCTCACGATTTTAAGACATTTTTGAGGTACAAAATTTGAACAAATTTTGAAAATTAATCGAGAACTTAAAAGAGAATTATGTACGTAATGGTTTTAGTTAATTTATGCAACAATTTTTGAGACTGAAACTGAAATTTGTACTAAGCATAAATAGAAAACATGCGCACACATACACACATACACACACACACACTCACACACACTCACACACACACATTAAACATTTCGTATGTAACATTCCAAGAGCATTTTGCTATTTAATATTAGATTAATTCTATTTTATGCTTTTAAGTTCAGCAACAAAATAAAGTGAGTAATAAAAATTTAACGTACATGCAGTTTTTCTTGATGTCGTTGCTGTTTTTGTTGTTGTTGTTGTTGTTGTTGTTGTTGCACACTTTGCTGTTCAATTAATTTAACGTGCTGCGCATGTAATAGAGCCAAGCGTTGCATATCAGCAGTGACAGCAGGACCCGCCAGGACATGGGACACAGCACAGCAAGTGGGCTTGGCTGGCAGCTAACAAGCGCACTCATTGCGAGTGGGCGGCCAGTGGGCGTGTAAGTGTTTATATCGCGTATATTGAAAATTAGAAAACAAACCCAAGGCAACTTGTGTGTGCGGTCATAATTACGAGCACTGTTCCAAGGGGGGGCTCGAAGAGGGGGCGGGCCTCTAACTAAAAGCAAAAGAAGCGCACTAATGGAGCGCATGAAAATGAAAAATGAAAAGCGCGACATGCGATATTTTCACGTTACTTTTTGGAATTTGGTTTTTTGACACTTTTTGGGGCACAGGCAACGGACATAATTATATAAAGCTAAAAGCCACGTAAATGTGTAGGCAGCGCGCCGGCCCTGAAAACAGGAAGTCCAGGCAAAAGTACACACACACACATAGATGTGTATGTAAGTGTGTGCCGAGTTAACAACATCAACATGTGAGCTATGTGACAGCAACAAGAAACAGTTGTAAGTGCCGCGTGTTCTGTGCTCCTGCCAACGTCATTCACATTCACATTCACCCATTTACGTTTACATTCACATTCACACTCACATTCACATTCACATACACATTTATTGCGTGGTTTCAACGCCAACGTCGACGCGTTTAATTCACATTTTATTTTCGCTGTTGCTGCTGCTGCTGTTGTTGTTTTTGTTGTTGCCGCTGCCGTCGACTGGGCGCGTAATTGTTGCTTCCCGGGGCCGGCCAGGACATGGATATAGTACGTTCGCGTTGGCGCTGCACAGCGGACGTGTGCGCGGCACTCAGTGAATTCGCCTGGCCATGCAAAACGAGTCGAGTGAAAATGTGGAGCCATCTGTGGCCACAGCCACGATGGACTCGGCGGACTCTATGCGCAGCACACCAGCCGCGGAGCCACGTCGTCCCAAGCCGGGCATTCTGCGGCTGGACATCAGCAAGCCACGGCGCTCATCAGGTGGTTCCGTTGATTTTCGTTGCGTGAGTGGTGCTGGCGGTGCCAGTGGCGGTGGGGCCAACGCTGCCGCCAGCAGCGCCAATGTCACGGGCGCCAGCAGTGAGGTAAGTGAACATGATTTACTGTACGCCAGGGAGTGCTTACGATTTAGCCAGGTCACGTGCAGCGCCAAAACAGCACAAAAATAGCAGCAAAAGCCAATAGCCAAAAACAGCAACAGCACCTGGTCAAGTGCTGCAATGCAGAGGCAGCTCACAGATTAAATCATTTATTTTGTTTTTGGCCATAAAATGCAAAGGAAGAACATTGTGCGTTAATCGAAGAGGGATTACCCTAATGTATACTCTGTGAGAAATCAAGAATTTTGTTCTAGAGGCTTACCGAAATTGGGCCAGGCTGCAAACTTGTTAGCTTCTTATTTTAAATACCTTTCTTTTTTGCTATAAATTTCAGTTCAGAGTTGTGCGTAAGTCGAAATGGGAATACCTTAAAATACACTCTGAGCCAAAACAAGAATTTTAGAACTTTTCTTATAATTTCAAAACGAAGTGTGAACCCCCTAAGGTACACTTTGAGAAAAAGCAAAAACTTTATTCATTTTTTTCATAACAAATTTGTACATTTTATTATAAACTGGTTTTCTACCAAAACGTCATTCTGCAAGCGTGAAAAAGTTAAGCAAGGCTGGAAATTTATTAGCTTGTTACTTTAAGAACTGTTCATATAAATCCAAAAACGTTTCCAGTTTATTTCAAGTTTGAAAGTTCTCAGTATTTTGTTCTTACTTAATTTTCATTGTAATTTGATAGTCAAATGTTTTTAAAATTTCAAGAATACAGCCGCATAAATTGAACTCCTAATGGAGTTTCCGAGAAGCCCGCAGAGCATTCTTGGTTGCCAATTAACAGAGCTCATTGGAAAGAGCCTCAAACTGAATATGATAAAATGTACATAGTAGTTATTATAGCCATATACTTTCACAGCTTTATGATACCCTTTTACAACCATTTCGTGTGGGGCATATACAGTTAAATGCTTAATGACCAGCGACTCGCATAGGGCAAATAGTTTTAGTTCGGACCACGCCCAGGCACCCACTCATAGGGTCATAAAGGAAATCGGTAGGTAATCTCAGCAAACCTGGGTTGGCCCATAAGTGGGTCACATAGGCATTCAAAAAAATGTTTCATCCTATTTAACTCAAATCTAAAAAACAAAAATATATGTAAACAGAACCAAACAAAAACACTGAAAGAAATGAAAAACCACCATTCCCTTCATGATATAAAATGCAATAAAATAAATATAAATTATTGCATATTCCCAAAATATATCTTGGCAGCAGCAAATTGCATTCTTCTCCAATTTTTATTTTTTACGTATTTATTTGGACTTGGGCACTAAAACATGTACATTAAATTTGTGTTAAGCCTTTTTTTGTATGCGCAATTTAATTCGATGATTTAACTAAATTTGTAGACGTGTAGAGAAAAGAAAATGGTGTTGCCTATCTATAGCTCGAATAGGGAGCGCGTTATATCCACAAAGCTGCCCGGTCGCTTCATATTCGATTGCACCACATGGAGGCTTTCGGTGGCTTTCTTATCGATCATTGTGGATGCCGTACCGAAGAAGTCCTTGACATTTGTGTGCAGCGAACGCTCCGTCAGACTCTGCGACAGGGTCTGCGTGGCGCCGGAGTCGCCGTCAAGTGGCTCCGAGCTACTGGTCCATATGCGAGCCCTCTCAGCGGGTGGCATTTTGCCGCTCTGACGACTGCGTATCCATGCCTCTCCATGCTCCTCGGCACGCTTCTGCTCCTTCTCGTAGTGGGCGTTCATGCACAATTCGGTGGCCGTTACTGGCTGGTATTGAAGCCGCTTGGATGGAGGCTGCTGCTGCTGCTGCTGCTTCTGATTTGTAAATTGGGATATCGGCTCTCGGCACAGCTTGGGGAAGTAGCGTTCGCGCTGAACCGTCTTGTCGGGTGCGTAGATGGTGATGTCCTTCAGCTGGCTTTGCTCCGTCTCCAGATTGTTGTTGATGATCTGCCGGCAGAAGCTGGGCAGTGGCTCGTTGATGTGCTCCTTGCGTTCGCCACGGCAGTGCCGCTTTATCCAGGCCTTCTCGTGCGGACAGCCGACATAGACGGACTTCGTGAAGGGCGTCGGGCGCTCGAATAGCCAGCCGGATTCGGCATTGAAGAGCCCCTCCTCAACGTCATAGCAGTCGTGGGGCACATCGCGCGCCGGTAAATTACTGGTCAGATAGGAGGTGGGGCCCACGGGCTGCAGGCCATAGAAACGCTCCGACTGATAGCGACGGTCGTTCGGCGTCAGATAGTCCCAATCATCGCATACGAACTGGTCGTTCTGGAAGCTGCCGGTCACCTGCAGGCCATCATTGAACCACATGTCCTCAATGGACATCAGCTTGCCCTCCTGGAACTCGCCCTTGATTGTCAGGCGATAGGGTTGCGCCAGCTTCAAATGGCCATAGCCATGGAATTTGCCGTCAACAAACCGGCCGCGATACTCGCTGCCATCCGGATAACGATAGCTGCCGAAGCCATCCATCATGTGAGTCGCATTATTCCAGGAGCCCTCAAAGGTGCTGCCCGTCAGGAAGCGAACGGTGGCCACATTCGATTGGATCCCGGACATTTTGAAAGTTGGTTCCTTTATTGTTTTTGTGTCTCTCTGTGTTAGCTCGTTGTTGTTTGGTTCTGCTTTTTAAATTTCCTCAATTTGTGTTAAATAAGATGAAACATTTGACTTGACTCATTTCTGGGCCAACCCAGGTTTGCTTAGATTACACATTTCCCCTATGGGTGCCAGGGCGTGGTCGAAACTAGAAGTGTTTGCCCTCTGCAAGTCGCCGGTCATTAAGCATTTAACTGTATATGCCCCACACGAAATGGTTGTAAAAGAGTATCATCAAAGCTGTGCAAGTCCATGGCTATAATAACTATAGTCGTTTGAGGCAGTTTGTCAAGACTAGAAGTGTACAATTTCTTGCTCGCAGTGTAAATGTAAAATTTGAAATACAAATTTCAAAAGATTTAAAAAAACATTGAGTTTTTATTAGGTACAAGTGGATATCTTCCAAGGACCTGTATTTGTACTTAAACTGGGGCATCTATTGTCCTTGTAAATGAGATACATTCAAAATCAATTCAAAGCTCTTTGACATTTGTAGTTGAATATTAAACACAAAATATAAAACACACGAAAACATATATATATATATTCATGTACATAAATATAAATTTATGGACATATCGTACCAATGGAAATACTATCGGATTCATACTGTGTCACCTTTCCAACGGGCACTAAATTCTACGGCAGATGCAATGAGCTGGGCATGCACGGCTACGGCCTCTATGTCTACCCGGATGGCACCAAGTACCTGGGGCAGTTCTTCAATAATTGCTTTCACGGCAACGGCACTATCAGGCTACCGGAGCCGTTCTGCATGTGCTTCACTGTGGTCCATCGACATGGGAAGCTGTTGCATCTCAGCAGGATGAGCTTCAGCGACAACCTGCCGGTGGAGTTCAAGCTGGCCGAGGACACGATGAGCTTCAACGACTGGACCTATTGCACGGCGCAGGACCGCCGCTTCAATGCGGAGCGCCTGGCGCCCATGGAGGCGGTGGGTCCGTTCAAGTGCCAGACCAAAGACGGACCCACGCCGCCGCCGCTGCAACACAACGTTTTCGATCTCGGCATCGGCCTGCTGAATGACCTCGGCTTCCTCACGAATATACCGCGACACATAAACGACACCACCGAAGTTTATGTGGACAGTCGCGGCGTGCGCCGCTGGATACGCGAACACTGTCGACACGGCCCCTTGAGGGCCAAGCACCGCAAGCAGGAGGTGCTCTCCAAGTACGCGCGTCAAATTATCCAAAACAATCTGGAGAATGAGAACGCAGCCGGATCACAGTGCAGTATATCGCATCACAAGTTGCCAGAGTGTCGACGCTCGAGGAGCGCCGAGAGCTCCGTTTCGGGCAAGGCGCTGCGCTTGCATCTGGGCAGCTCTTCCACATGTGGCAGCTCCATTTCCGACAACACATTGAAGCACAAGCGGCCAACGAAGCCGATCTCAAAGAACGACTACCCAATTCAGCGCTCCAAGACGGAGGACAACGTCTGCCGCTTAAATTAATCAGATTTCTACCCATATAGAATATGTTATGCCCGACTGTAACCCAAATTCCATTCAACATTGTATACAACCTCCTTTTTGAGGTCAAAGCCATATGTCAAATATATTGCATCGCCTCGGGCGTAGCCCATCTTTGGGCTCTAGATTTATGACGAGCACCTCAAAAAAACTGCAATCGAACATGGAAAAGCACTTTGGCTAACACACCTGTGTGTGTGTGTGTTGTGGGTGTGGCAATTGGGTCAGCGGGTCTGTGGCACAGGCATCTGCCTAGGCTGAGGGAAATTCCGTTGCACCCGTTCAAACGGCTAATGAACCCATAAAAACCCAACAAATTATGTTACACGTGCGACATGATTTCTATTTCGCTGGTTGTCCTGTTTTATATTTTGTTTCTTTTTTTTTTTGTCAGCACGCACAGATAAATTTTGACGTTAATTAAAAAGCCGCGGTAGGCAGAACTTCATTTAATTAAAAGCACAGTCGAAAAGTTAAAGGATAGTGAAATCTGGCTAAAACCGAAAACCGAAAACTAAAAAACTGAAAGCGAAAGCGAAAGCGAAACACAGCAGACAACTAAAAGCGCTAAAAGTTATATGAAAACATATTTCAATAGTGGGCGCGTCCTATGCTCATTTGTGTGTGTGTAAGTGTGTGTGTTTGTGTGTGTTTGTTGCTGTTGTAATTTGCGATTTTCTTTATCAACCCTTGCATGTTTGATTTTCATTTACATGCCAGGCCAGTCGGCTAGCCAGGCCAAGAATACAACGTGACTCAATCCTGTCGCACACACACACACACACACACACACATAGTTCACATTGTCCACCATCGAAATGAACATTCGATGTCCTGGCTGGTTGCCTGACTCCTTGGTTTGGCCAACTGGTTACGCCCGGCGTTGTTATCACATGCCGCTGGCGATTTTAGCGCTCATTCGTCTTCGTTTCAACTGGGCGAGGAAGTCAACGAGTGGTCAGAGCCCCTCCCCCTGCCCCTCCCCCCACCTCTATACATCTTAACCCCATCCCCTGTGCCACCCATTCCTACCTCAATGCCGCGGCGCGTGTCTATGTAAATTCCTGAACGTTGTTAGGTATGTGTGCACCTGTGTGTATGTGTGTGTGTGTGGTGTGTGTGTGTGCTGTTGTGGCTGTGTGTGCGTTTTGGGCACGTTTTGGCTTTGATAAGTCTGTTTGTCCATGGGTGGGGTTTCATTTGGGTCTCTGCGCTTCATTCATATTCATTCATTATTAGAAAAATTTAACTTTGCGCGCTCGCTCGCTCTTCAACCTGTCTTGGCATACATGAGTGTGTGTGTGTGTGTTGTCCTTTTGATGTCCTGTGTGTGCGGCTTTGCTGGTCTGGCCAGCTCGCTAAGCCGTTCAGTCTGCGCAAAAGGCTGCTCCAAAGCGTTACGACGGCACAACAAACAAATATTAACTCAAATACCCAAAGATTAAAGACTTGAATATTTAAATATTATAAGTTTAATTATAATTGTAATAAAAAAAAGTAAAGTGATGCACAAAAAGTATTATATAATATAAATGTGTGTGTGTGTGTGATTTAAATATTCTATATATATATATACATATATTTGTATATAAGTTAAGGCTTTGGCTTGCGACTGACACCATCTGAAAAGGCAAAAAGGAGAAGCTTACAAGAAATTTAATTAAAATTGAACAATTCGTAGAACAACTCGGGCGTTACCTCTCCACATCAATTATCCGTGACGTGGGCGCCGCCGGGCGATTGGGATAAAGGCGGCTGGCAAATAGAGAGCAGCGCCGATGACCGCCGAGAATATTACCGAGGACAAAGGGGCAGAAGGTGAGTCAACTAATTATTTGGGCATCCATTCAAAATGGGCTAATCAAATTGTTTGCCTCTTTAAACACTAAAAGAACTGCATCGCAGGACGATAACAGATCCTATGAATTGAACGGTATGCACACGCACTCTTCAGATTCCCCTAATCGTAATCGTTTCACGCAATTTCCATGCATTTCCAATTCCATTTCGATTCCCATTTCCATGTGCACAGATTTTCACGCACAAAACCAAAGCAGCGACGTCGACAGCAGCAACAACCAACAGGAACAGGAACAGGAACAGGAGCAGGACCACAAACACAACTACGAACAGCAGCAAAATGGCCTCGTTGATGCTGACGATGATGAGGAGGACTACTCAGTATCCGTATCGGCGATAATGCAAAGACGTGCCAGTGTCCGTGGCTACAGAGGCAAACGTGGCAGCCGCAATTCGCGTCGTGCATCGAGTCCCATGGATCACGTGCTGGACAGTGTGGAGCGGCGACGCTCCAGCGTCTACACAACAAGCTCAGGCAAGGCATCCAATACCAATAGTTAGTTGTCTGTTGCGAAAGATTTCGCTTAACTAACTGCCCTCCAGTGGCTAATCAATGTGTGTGTGCGTACGTGGAGTGTGTGTGCTTTGGCAGGCTGATGTAGTAATTTCTACAGCTACGTGCTGCCATTTGGTGGCACGTGGTCAACGCGGCGTATGCGTAATGTTGATTTTGCCCTTACTGTTACTGTTTGCAGAGGAGGGCACCAATCAGGAGTCCACACAGGAGCAAATCTTTGAGAACATACGCCTACACAAGGAGGTCATCCAATCGGTCAAACTACAGCCATGGCCCATACGCAAGAAGCTCAAATTGGTGCGCCAGGTAAACTGGGCGGGCACAAAACTGGGCGCGTCACAATTCACGCCGCGACTAGTCGGCCATTAAATTCACAGCAAATATTTCGATTTCATGTGTCAATCTTTCTCTTTATATTTGCCGTGTATTATTATTTTTGTTTTCTCCTTTCTGCCTGGCATTTTTAATGATGTTGACAGGCGAAAACGTATGTGGCACGCCACGAGGGCGCGCTGCAGGAGCGCTTTGCCATGTCACGCAGCACGAGAGATTTGTGGGCGAGGTTTAAAATTTTAATGGCAGCGGTAAGTGAAATCTTTCAACACAACACACACACACCCACACACACACCCACACACACCCACACACACACACACACACACTTATATGCTGGCCTGCAATTACGACTTGGCTTAGAGCAAACACTTTACTTGCAACTTGTTAAATGCATGGCTGGGCTGGCCAGCCAAGTGTCCTGCATATATTTATGTTTACTGAATTTATGGGCCACATATAAATCAAGAGCGCCATAAATCAGAAAACTGGTCGACATTCTGCAAGCAGTTTCCACATGTGTGTGTGCGCTACATGAAAAGCCCAATTAAAATGCGTACGCAACAATTCGTATTCCGTATTCCGTATACCGTATACCGTTGAATAACTGTGTGTGCTTTCGTTTCTTCCGTTGTTTTCTCACAGCGCTGGTGGCATTGGAAACGGGAAACCGCCAGTTTTCTCACAGTGCTCATACCCTGGGAGCTGCGCATCAAGGAAATCGAATCGCATTTCGGCTCCGGCGTCGCATCCTACTTTACTTTCCTGCGCTGGCTGATGTGGGTCAACATTATGATTGCCATACCGCTCGTCGCCTTTGTCATTGGACCGGAGGTGAGCGGAGGCCAAGGGATTTAACTGTATTCATTTCATGTTTAACAGAAACTCATAAATGCCAATAATCATAATTTTAAGCTGCACTCTTTTAATTGCTTTTCATTATTTTATATGCAGAATATAATATTTTTAATTGAAATTTCGCAGTATTTTGCCACCAAGCACGATGAAACCGATCCACGCAAACGCATGTCCGAGCCGGAATACAAAGTGGCCGGTAATCTCTTTACGTTCTGGGAGTTCGAGGGCTACCTGAAATATTCGCCCATGTTCTATGGGTGAGTTGTAATTACTTATTTGTCTGGCAAATTTAACTGGCAAATTGTGAAATTTCTTTACCTTTAATTATTATACAATAATAAAATCTTTTTATTTGTCGACTCACTTCCGGTTTCTAGTTATTACTCGAGCACTTCCGGCATTAGCACATCCGGCTATAAGCTGCCCTTGGCTTATTTTCTCACCGCCGTTTTGGTTTACATCTACAGCTTTGTGGCCACGCTGGGCAAGTGAGTACGGATCGGGGGGTGGGGTGGGTTGGGGAGGGGTGGTGCCGGCTAAAAGACACCACTTCATTAAATCTCTGGACATTGAAGCCACAAAAGCAAGCTGAATGCCAAAAATGGTCGTTAATTAATTAAGCCGAACGTCGCGCTGATTAAATAATACAAATCTTGTCGCTGGGCGTGTCCAGAACACGAGAACAAGCAAAAGGCGAAACTTTTTCGCCCATCAGAAGAAAACTTGGCCATTATGATTTACGCACGCACGCTGCCAGCCGCGCGACCTGCAGCATGATGTGGCAGGGGCAGGAACAGGGTCAGGGGCAGGGACAGGGGCAGGAGAAGGGGCAGTGGTTGGGACCGGGGGCAAGGTGCTGGGTTGTGGTGGGGATGTCGGCGCTTGTTCCGTTTAATGCCTTTGTCGGCATTATGTTGATTTCGTAATTGAACAAAGTGGCAATGTCAACAAAGTGGAGGCCGACGCTGACCTTGCCACTTGTCTCAGGGCTGCCACATGTTGGCGGCACGTGCGTGGCATGCCTGAATCGTACTCATATTTATGTGGCATTAGTCGCCGCCTGGATTTGTGTGCGCCAATTATGTGTTGTAAGCTGTGCCAGCAGCTAACGAGAAAACTTTTCGCTCTCCTTTTTTTTTTCCTATCTCAATGGCAGGATGGCTGAGAATTCGCGCAACTCGAAACTTTCCTCAAAGGACGATGAGTGCGTCTTCTCCTGGAAGCTGTTCACCGGCTGGGACTTTATGATTGGTAAGTGGCAGCATGCAGCATGTGGCAATCAGCCGAGTCCCGTTATAATAGCATCAGCTTTATGCCCAAAGGACACGCGGAGACGGCGCATAATCGCATTGCATCCGTTGTGGTTGGCTTCAAGGAGGCGCTGCTCGAGGAAGCCGAAAAGAAGAAGGATAATCGCAAGTAAGCACAGCGGAAACCGGCGTCAATTGCACTTTATAATTGGTGTCTTATCGCTCGCAGCTGGCGCGTTATCCTGCAAAGGATACTGGTTAACATTCTGGTCCTTGGCCTGCTGGGATTATCAGGCGCCACCGTTGTCCTGCTGGTGAACCAGTGAGTCAGCCAACACTTATATACTTATCAGTGGCTAACTGTCTCCTTTCGAACAGCTCCGAGGATTTGGCCAAGCACGACAATTGGCTTAGCCGCAATGCGGTGAACGTGACCATGACGCTGCTCTCCTTCTTTCTGCCCATGATTTTCGAGGCTCTCGGCTTGTTCGAGAACAGGCATCCCCGGCAGCAGTTACGCCTGCAATTGGCCAGGTAAATGCCAGCTCAGTTAAGCCAGCAACCAAGTAACTTAATCATTGTTATCCCAGGATCATGATACTGAACATGCTGAATCTGTACTCGCTGATGTTCTCCTTCATCTACAAGATCAACAGCAAGGAGAAGCCGCTGCAGATGCTGAAGCTGGAGAACGAGACGAACACCCAGGAGCTGCACAATCTGATGAGCTCCATTGAGGCGCTCCGTGCGATGACAACCACAACGCCCATCTTCAGTGACAGCACCTCGGACGCAGATATGACAACGATCTCGTCGGATGCCGGCCTCACGGACGCCACGGATGCCATCTTCTCCAGCACGGCGGCGGGTGCGTTGGTCACCACACTGCGGCGGCTCAAGTGCTACAACATAACTGTGAAATGCTCAAAACCCAGACTCAGCCCGAAGAATATTGCGACCACGTTGTTGTTGCTCAATTTGACAACGACAACCATGTGGCCAGCAACGACAACAACAACAATGACAACGACAACACCCAGCACTACCGAAGCAACAACAACCACTTGGTCGACTTTGCCAACAACAACAACAGCAACAACACCGACAACGACAACGACAACATCGCCTTGGACTACTTTACCAACAACAACAACAACAACAACAACAGAAGCGACAACAACAACTTCAACAACAGCCGCAACAAGCACCACAGAAACCACCACAACAAAAACAAGCACCACCACCACCACCACCACCACTGAAGCGCCTTTCACCACCGACGAGGAGCCAGCCTATGACTATGGCAGCGATGAGCCACAATTGGACTCCTCAACCACCAGCACCACAACAGCGGCGCCTGGCAACGACAGCTACTTCAACTATGTGGATTACTTTGAGGGTGCCGATTCTGGTGACGAGGATCAGGCAACCACCGTGGAGTCAGACGATCCGCTGGCTCAGGTCCTGGCCCAAGTGGAGGAGCAGCCAGTTCAGGTGCGGAGACGAAGAGCAGTGGTTGAGCCAGCACCAGTTTGGCATACGAGCAAATACAGTCGGCGGCATCGCAACGATACGAGAGGCGCGGCCAGCAGCACCACAGAGCCGACAGCGGCCACACCAACCAGTAGACCCATTTATAACCCACCAAACAGGCCGCGAATTATCAGCAAAGAAGAGTGGAATCGACGGCTGAATCAGGCGCGTGGTGTCCTAACCACACGCCAAACCACCACAGAGGCGCCAACCACAGTCAAAACCACAACTAGAAGAATGACAACAACAACCACTGAGGAGCCCACAACAACAACGGACAGCTACACCACCGATGGGAGCAGCACCGAAGGCAGCAGCAGCAGCAGCAGCAGCCCCACCAGCACCACTGAAGATTACGAATACACAGACCAGAATGGAGCCACCGTCACGCCGTATTTTATAGGCTTCGATGATATAGCAGATATCGGGGCCACCATTTACTATGACAACGACAGCGATGACCTTGACTATTGCGTGATGATCGTGTGCCCGAATAGGGAGGAGGACACCTTCGGTGGCAGCACCACACCAGACGGACTGGACACCACGCTAAGTGGCGACGTCAGACAGCCAACGACGGCGATGAAGACGCCGCTGGAGCGTCAAGTGATGCGGCTGAAGGAGGTGCAGCTGACACTCAAGCAAATCCAAATGAATCTGACGACCATGTGCTGGGAAACTTCCCTCGGTCAGGAGCTGTCCAAGGTCATCGTCTTTGATGGGGTAAGCAGCCCACCACCCACATACATTCCTCCCCCCAACCAAGCACACACATTTATCAGCCTCGTGAGTAGCTATCAATTTCCCTTTGCCAAAAAAAAATGTCCTGTTTCCTGCAGAGCAGCCAACAAGATAAACAAGACCAACAAACAGCTGCCGCTTAGCACATATCTAAAATGTATTTAAACTTTAAATATGATCGAACTTTAAGATAAAACAGCGATGGCAACGCAAGGCACAAGCGTGAAATCCCGTTTAGCTAAATTGTCCGGAAAATACTTAACAAAAAAAAATATCTACAACAAAAATTTATTTTCCGCTTTTCATGCACAAAAATCAAATTTTTTGACTGCGTTGAAAGCCACAGCAAAAAGCAAAAACTCCCAGAAAAATAACGTTTGAGAGAAAACGAACAAAAAAACAGTAAAGTCGACTGTGCGATACTCTGTTTTCTGTTTAATAAGAGCTGAACAGAAGAGCTTACAGAAGCAGAATTATAATTTAGTTACACTCAAATTAAAAGGTAATTTTAAATTCGTAATCCAAATGTGAGCGAGATATATCTTGAAAGAAAAAATTGTTTAACTTTTGTTATTGAACGTTACTGAATCTGAACTATATTTAGAATTTTTGAATAGCAGAAAAATTAATCTTAAAAAAAGAGTTTAGCTATCAGGTTCAGAACTTGATTAACTACTAAGCTCTCGGTTTTTTCGCAGAGTGTAGAAACCCAAATCATGATATAAGTATTTTTAAACTTACCCAAAAAACATTTTACTCAAACATTTTGACAGATAAAAACGCGCGTAACCTATACACCCATTTTGTACATTGTGGGCAGAGTATTAAAAGTATTTTTCATAATAATCGCTCTCTGGAGTTCTTTGCCCAAACGGACACAGCTGCCGTTGGCTGTCTGGCCAAAAATATATTTCAATAGACATTTGCATAAGAAACATTTTTGAACTTTTCGCATCGATTTCCGAAGTTTTTGTTGAATGCGCGTCGATTGGCCGAGGATTCGATTGTGAGATTCAAGGCTAATCGCCAACAAATTCATGGGGATCTACGACCAACTTTTCAGGGTCAACTGGCACTTTGGGCCTACTTTTCGGCTGCCACTTTAGCTTCGGCTGTTGTTGGCGAACGTGTAAACAGCTTAGGACGGGGCGGCCAACAAATAAAAAAAAAAAGGACACACGATTTGATTATGTACAGAATGGTTGTTGTTGTCAACTCGACATGGCGTACATAATCTCTATTAAACGATTTGGGCACATAAATTAAACAAGTTACGAGGCTTCAGTTAAGCGCCTTTATGCCTTATGCATAACAAAATTTTGAACCCTGCATTCGGTTGCTCGCCCCAAATTGGGGTGATTTCGATTGGAAGTTGGGTTCAGTTTGTGTTCGTGCATGAATTTCGGTTCGAAAATGAATGGGTTTTTCGGTCAGATAGTTTGCGGCCAGCAAATCAGCCATAAACATGGCTCTAACTATGTACATGGCCAGCAGCCAGATAGAACAGGAACAAGAACAAGACAGGACAATGCACAGCTTTTGATACGTGTGGCGAGTTTTAAGCAGTGGCCGGGCCAACAACAAAACGGTACTTCATTTAAACATGCTCTTAACCCAACCCGAACACAACCTGCTCCACAGCTGATGTCCATTGTGGCGTCGTTGTGCATCGACTTTCTGCGCGCCCTTTTTGTCCGCTACGTCAATCAAAACTGGTGCTGGGACATGGAGAAAACGTTTCCGCAGGTGAGTGCTAGATGGTCTAGATGGTCTAGTTGGCAACTCTCAACTCCTGACTTGATGACTAATGGGACGCTTTGTTTTTTGCGGCCACTGCGACATGCAGTATGGTGACTTTAAGATAGCCGAGAACATCCTGACGTTGATTAATAACCAGGGCCAAGTGTGGATGGGCATATTCTTCTCGCCGGGACTGGCGCTCATCAACCTTGTCAAGCTGATGATTATGATGTACTTTCGGTCATGGATAGTGCTCACATGCAATGTGCCCCACGAGGTGGTCTTCAAGTGAGTGTCCGCCCCCCCTATTTGGCTAATCACAATCGATTGTTGAACTCTTTCAATGCCTGCAGAGCTTCCAAGTCCAACAATTTTTATTTATCGCTGCTGCTGACCATGCTGTTCCTCTGCGTGCTGCCCGTGGGCTATGCGATTGTCTGGCTGCGCCCCTCCTGGCACTGTGGCCCCTTCTCCGAATACAATCGCATCGCCGAGTTCATAACGAACACGACCAGAAACGCGCTGCCCAAGTAACTAACAATACCAATACACAATACACAAGTGACCAACTCATGGCTAATATGCCTGGTTCATTTCAGGCAACTGCACGAGCCCCTCGACTATCTGACATCGTCGAGCACGGTTATTCCACTGCTGCTGCTACTCATACTCATCATCTACTATCTGATTTCGTTGACGGGCGCGCTGCGCGAGGCTAATCAGGATCTGCGGACGCAGCTGCAGAAGGAGCGGGAGGAGGAGCGCAAAAAGATTTTCAAAGTGCCAGAGGTTAAGCAGGCGGAACCAACGGCCACAGCGCTGACAAATCGCTGGCGCAAGGTGCTGGAGGCATCCTCCCCAGTGACGCCCACACAGCCGCCAGATTTTGACACTGAGGAGTACAAGAATCAGGCCAGGAAAGGTGAGTGTAGCTGTCGAAACTTTGAGAGCACATTTTCTTACCCTCCCCCGCCCCTCCCTCCCTCCGCGCAACAGAGCTCATCTCACGCATCATGAAGAAGGCGCTGAGGAAGGGCTCGGCCACCTCGGACGAGGACTCCTTTGTGCGGCGCGATGACGATGACACGGACACTGAGCACCAGGATTCGCTGCCGCACGACGAGGAGCCCAAGGAGAAGCGTTTCGGTCTGTCACGCCTGCAGCAGATACGACGCACCCGGAAGCCGTCGCTTGTGGACATCGTGCAGATTGCCAAGCAGGAGCGGGCACGTTCCGATTCCATTGTGGCGGCCAATGCGGCAACGGGTGGTGGTGGTGGTGGTGGCAGCAGTCCAGGGGCAGGCGGAGGCGGTGGCGGTGTCAACTTTCCCGTCAAAGAACCGCATCCGAAAAGCCGCTTTAAAATAGAGAAACATGAAAAGAAGGACAGGGAGAGCTTTAGGGATAAGAAGGACAAACACAGACAGGCGCCACACAACGACTCGCCGTCGCCCAAAGGCAACGAACATGATCCGGAGACAAACTCTCGCATTGTCAGCGAACGACGCGCCAGTTTACTGCGTCGCAAACGAACGGACAAGGAGGAACAGGGGAAGTCAACAACGCCGGAACCGGAAACACAGTCGCCCACAGCAATGGCCGTGGAAGCAGCGACAACCGAGAGCCACTTCCACATCGTTGACGAGAAGAAGCCACCAGAGCACGTGAACGAAGAAGAGCAGGAAAGGCCGTTCAAGGAGCTGCCGCCGGTTCCAAGCAAGGGCAGCCACCTGGATGGAATCGGCCTGAGCAAGTTCAAGTTCCGCAAGCATAGATCAAAGGCAAGCGCGAGCGTGGCTGCCAAGCCGGAGCCCGAGGTGTTCAAGTTTGATGACAAGAGTCTGGAGAAGAATAAGCCGGGGGAACTGCCACAAGTGCCCAGCGCCGATCACCTGAACAGCGAACTGGCCGGCGGAACTGAACCACACCAGCAGCTGCCATCGCCNNGCCAGACCCACAGTCAGCGCCAGGCGAATGCCGAGAAGCTGGCGGCGCTGTCGCGTCAGGGACGCAAGAAAATTGGCTCCCTGTTGGCCCTCGTACGTGAGGCTGTCAACATTAAGAAGGACGACGTGGAGCAGGGCTCAGACGAGTCACCGGGCCCAACCACGCCCACATACCTGGCCTACACACCACCACCACCACCGTCGCTTTTGTCGAGGAATTCAAGCGCTCTGGAAATGCCACCCACTCCGGAACCGGATTCGCCAACGCCAAGTGCACCGCTGCACTTTGGCAGCAGCACCTCCTCCGCATCACATCGGCCAGCGGTGAAGCCACCAACACCACCAGTTGCTGCTGCAGCCGCTGCCACAGCGTCGACGCCCACTTTGGCCACCATGGATGATCTGGAAGAATTGGATATGCCCGGTCCCATAACCTTCCCCAAACGCAGTGCTTCCCAGCGGCGTCGGGCAATGAGAGAGGACTCCCAAAGCTCCATTTGGTCAGACAATATACCAACAATTACCATCAGCACCACCGGCAGCGACGAGTGCATCGTGGAGCCAGAGGCACCAGCCACTGTAAACGGACTACCTGAAAGCAGCGATGCACCAGGTCCCACTGTTAATATCATAAAGATCAACATTGAGGACAATGATGAACAGCAGCAGTAATGCCGAAACATTTCAGTATACCCCAACTACCAGATTGTCTTCTTAACTACAGAAAATTATTTTAGTCTATTCGCAACTCAACGTTAAGAACAACTTGTTAGCAAAACTCTATCTGTCTACCCTAATTAAATAACCCATAATATTGAATAAAATAGATTGCTTTCCTTAAATTTAAACAAATATACTGAATGTATGAAAAAGTTGATTTTGAATGTACATATGTAACTTTGAAAATGACTAAAATTGCCAAAATCGCGAAAATTTTAAAGTTCAAATTTTTGAATGGCGATCGATTCTACAGACTTACACGATTCGAAAGAGGTATATCTTTCCGAAATCGGACTACATTCAACCGAGATATAGTCATTTAAAGCCTTTTAAGATGGTAAAACCCGCATATCTCGGGCAAATAAAGTCATATCTTCGAATGATATAC
>SCDS01000833.1:0-37835 GCA_004149465.1 Drosophila nigromelanica
TTTTATAATGAGTGCTGCACCACCAGCTCCTTTGTCTAGTGGGTGGTTTGCGGCGTAGACATTGTAGCCATTTAGCTTGATGGGATGTCTGCTAGTGGCTTTCGTTTCGCATATAAGGGGTAATTAATTTTTACAAAGCTGCTAACATCATTTTTATCTTTGTTGTAAGCTCTCCAAGTCCATAGTTAGTGGTGTGTAGGATCAGATCGAAGTGTCGTTTTTTAGTTTGTTGTTTTATTTTAAAGTAATTACTTTATAACAAAAAAGGTTTCCAGTATTGTGATAACAATATATTTGTTCTGTCGATATTTTGGCAGAGCCACTGCGTTATAAATCTTATTGTATTATCGAAGAATATTGAGATAAATAAATACGCACCTTAGGCAGTGGCATCTGTAGCCTGCGGACTAGCGCAGGGCGCTTCCTCTGCCTCCTGCTTAGCCGCGTCTTCGGCTGCCAGATACTCATCCCACTTGGACAGACGCTCCTGTGCCTCAACGGCAGATTCATCAATTCTGCAAAACGAATATATTCAGTTTATACTCTCATCTTGTTTCAATCTGCATTTTGACTCACTTGTATTTGGTCTTGCCATCCCAGTGATCAGCGCTGAGCTGGCGCTGTCCAAAGTAACGACCCTGCATCATTTGTATAACTAAATCGGCTTCCTCTGGCGTGGACATGTTTATCTGTGCAATTCCCTCAGGATGGCGCTGCAATTATATCAACAATTAATTAGTATTATAATATGATATATTTAATAGTTAACGTCTTTGTGGTACTCACATCATAGATCACCACTTTGCGCACCATGCCGCATTTCCCACACTCCTCGCGCAAATTGTTTTGATACTCTAAAATGAGCTCCACTTCCTTCTCGAAGAGCTCCGGCGTAAAGAGATTTTTGATGATGACCGTTTTCTCGTGCTTCGAGCGCTCACCGCGCATTTTGTCGGGCCGCCAGTCAAACAATCTGTGAATTAATAATACAATTAGCTATTGTTTTTTTAGGGTATAAATAATTATGTGTTACATACTTTTCTTTGATTTTCTGCAACTTTTCCTTATCCTTCTTCTTGCGCTTGGGTTTCAGCGCCGGATTGTATTCACCACGCATTTGAAATTGTGCACGCTGCACGCGTATCTTGTGACCACGCAGATTGTATTCATCCAATATCTCCAGAGCCAATTTTACAGATTCCACCTGCAAAAAGAAAAAAATAAGGAATTATTAAAATTGATATTTAATAAAGTAGGATTTTCTACTATATTCATTTATATAATATATTAAGCAAAGGCTAATTCCCATTTCGTTTTGCAGAACTAATCGCCGTGTCAAGGCCGAGGGCAGCGATGAGGAAATGATTATACCCAATCGCAAGCGGATTTCGGGCAATAATCGCACTGCCCAAGGCGGTCGCCAGCATCCGACGCACCCCAATGATGTCAACTCTCCGCATCGGAAGCAGCAGTCACGTATCCGCAACCGGCCACGTCCGAGCACAACTCCAGCGCCCGGAGCATTGGTTGTCAGCAATGAGGTGGTACCATCCACAAGTGCTACCCAGCCGGGCAGACGTCCGACACAGCAACAGATGAACGCCTACGATCGCAAGCTGCAGCTGGAGCGTGAGAAGGAGCAACGGCGGCAGCAGCGCAGACGCGAGCGGAAAGAACGCAAGCGCCAGGAGAGAATGGAGAAACGTCGCAAGATGCTCGAGGAGCAGCGCAAATTGAAGGCAATTGAGGAGCAGCAACGGGAGCAACGAGAGCAGCAGGAGCAGCAGGAGCAGCAGCGTCAACAACAACAGCAGCAGAGGGAACGGGAACAGCAGCACGAGCCGCAAAGCGAGGTGGATGCATTGCGTGAGCGCGCCATGGAAGATCAGCAGAAACAGGATCGCGAGCGACAGGAGCAGCTGGAGAAGCAGCAGAAAGAGCAGCGCAAACAGGAGAAAGATCGCGAACTGGAGCGCATAAAGCAACAGCACGCGGAGGCGGAGCGCCAACGTGTCGCCGACGATGAGGCGCTGCGCTTGCGAGAGCAGCGACTGCAGAAACAGCGGGAGCGCGAAGCGGCCGAGAAACGCGCTCGCGAGGAGCTGCTGAGCAAACAGAAGGCGGAGCAGGAGGAGGCCGATCGCCGATATGCCGAGGAGCGTCTTGCGGAGGAGAAGCGATTGCGCGAGGAGCATGAAAAGCGACTGCTGGAGGCCAAAACGGAGCAGGAGCGCCAATTGCAGGAGGCGCACGAGGCGCAGCGACGCAAGCAGCAGGCCATAGAGGAGGAGCTGAAGGAGCTGGAGCGCCAGCGCCAGGAGCAAATACTACGCGAACAGCAGGAGGAGGAGAAGCGTGTACATCTCGAGCGTTTGGAGGAGGCGCGTCGCATCGAGCAGAGCGAACTGAAGCGCCTCCACGAGGACAACATGCGTCGCGAGGCGCTGCAGCGAAAGCGCGAGGAAGAGATTGCCCAGCGCGAGGAGGAGGCGCGCAAATTGGCGCAGGAGGAGGAGCGACTGCGCCGGGAGCAACAGGAGGAGGAAAAGGCGCGCAACCGCCAACTGGAGGAGGATATGCAGCGCGCCGAACTGGAGCGCAAGCAGCGCGAGGAAGAGGAGAATGCCGCAGCCGCCGCAAAGGCGGCAGAGCAGAAACAGAAATATGACGCGGCCAAAGAGATAGCCGATGCCGAGGTAGCCGACCAAATGAAGGAGAAGAAAATCAAATACGCCTCGCGGCTTGCCCAACTGACTCCCGAGGCACAGAAACTGTTCATTGAGATGCGCAAGCAGCGCAAACAGCTGCGCGAGAAGCTGTTAAAGGCCCAGGAGCAAAAGAAGCTGAAGCGGATACAGGAGGCCATCAGGCTGAATGATATGCAGTAAAGCACACACCTACACACACAGACACACAGAGTAACCAACACTGATGCAACAGAAATGAGGACATATCGTAAACAATTTGTTGGGAGTACAGAGTGTTTTCTTTCCCTTTTTCAATATTTTTGGTTTGTTTTTTATGCTGTTTTATGCTTTCGAGTTAGACGGAAAAGTATTATTTACAATAAAAGAAAACAAAAGTGAAAAGGTTAATTCAAACATTATGAGGAAACAACAACAACAAACAGAAGAACAACATTTGCAAAAGTCGTGCACTTTTTTGAAAATATTCAAAACATAAAATATTTCCACACAAAAGTCGAAGCGCGCACTCAATATATAATGTACAGCTAACCTATATACATATATATATATATATAAACTATACATAATTTGATCATATAATATAAAACTAGCATTTAAACACATTCAAGCATACACACACACACAGCGTTTCCTTATTAACCAAAATAGCAGTAAGCAAAAGCATTTTAAATAAATCAAATAAAGGTAAAAAAAAATAGATACGAAAACACAATAGCAACATTTTCATTATTTTTGGGTTTTGAATTGTAGTGCACCAAACAATGAGTAAATATTAAGGCAGAAAAGAAATGCTTGTTAATCTTAAGTCTTAATCTGTTGTCAGCCTGATGTGTGAAGAACTTAATTAAAAGGCCACCTCCACCTCCAACTGCTCCCCGCACAAGATGCTTCGAGTGGCAGGAAGCAATAATTGATAAGTAATATCATGATTTGAAAGCAGTTTTGATATAAAAAAAGAACTATCTATAAAATGCCTAAAAGTTAAAAAAAACTACAAAAGCTAAGCGTAACTATTGTACTAATAAACTAGATTATATATAAATATATTTTATATTTAATAATTATTATATGTTTAAATGTAAATTTATTGTATTTTTTAATATGTACCTCAATTGCAAAATGGAAAAAGAGAAGCAGATATAGAAACGTATAGAAAATCTCACTTATGACGTATTTGTTTCTTTTCAATTGTGTTTTGTTTGTTTTAAATTAAATCAAAGAAGATTGAAAAATGAAAAGCAATTTTTAGTAGCCAAGTAAATGCATTTTAAAAATTACCAAGTAAACAACTAACCAATTTTAAAATATATATATATAATCCATTATTATATAAATAAACACAGATATCCGAAATAGTCAGCAGTACTAAGGTAAATATTTATCAAATGTATGAAAAGCAAAGAATAAAATAAATCACAACTGAATATTATGTGCATCTTATAATAATAAAAACTAACATTAACATATATCTAATTTAGTTAAACAAACAAATAAAGTTTTAAACAAAACACTCAAAAACAACAAAAAAAAATCGTGTTTTTCAACATTTAGCTTTTAATCGAATCTGAGAATTTTATTATTATAGTCTGATACTTATGAACTTTAACTTTCCTGATATCATCTTTATTTACTTTCTATATTAAAGCTTATCGGTCTACCTATAACAGTATAGCTCAGGTTATTAACTTACCTTTATATAATCGCATAATCCATCGCCTTTGATTTGTCCATCCGCTTCGGCGTACAATTTAAGTTTGTATTTTTGCGTTTGCGGATCCCGCATAACCAAACCACATTTGCCCATCAGCTCGGCAAACTCCTCCATGGTGATGTCCAGGGGCAGATTGGAGACGTAGACTTTGGTGTTTTGTGCCGGATCCATTTCGAACCATTCTGAAAATATGAAGTAAACAAATTGAATAGGAAATTAATTTAAATGGAGAAGAAATTGAGACTTACTTGGCGGCTCCTGTGCTTTGCGCTTGCCACCAGCGGCAGCTGCAGCTGCTGTTGCTGTTGTTGTTGGGGCGCCATCTGTGCCCAATGGAGGCGCATTCATGGCCGCCTGTGCTTCGGCCGTCATGCGTCTGAGTTCCTCCTCCTTGCGTTTCGCTTCAACCGCCTCTCGTTCCGCTTTCTCGCGTTCGCCGGCGCTGGTGTTGTCAATGAAACCGTAGTTCATCTGATAGCGCGCCATGAAGTCATCATCGATTTTGGGAAACCAAGCGGATTTGCTGGCATCCCAAAAGAAGACGACGCCATCCTTGTCGGTATAGGTGCGATCTCCGTTCTCATCGACGCCGTAGACCACATCCTGGCCAGGTGCCGCCTGTGGCTGCAGCTGCTGCTGCTTGGGCAACCACTTTTGCTGCTCCGCATCCCATTTGTAGTGCTCCGTTTCGGTGGTTGTGGCGCCCGTCTGCTTGGGCAGCCATTGCTGCGTCTCCGGGCACCATTTGTAGTGCTCATTCTCATACAGATCACTCACACTGGACGCCTCATCGGTCGTCATGGGCAGCCAATTGTTTTGCGTGTTGCACCATTTGTACTTTTGCTTTGTGCTCGGATCCGTGTAGATGGCGCCACCATCGGCCGCATAGCTAACATGCTGTTCATAGGCCGCAAAGTCCTGCTGCGCGGACTCCGGCTTGGCCGGCTCATCCGATGTGTCGCCTGCTGTGTGGCTGCCTGTGGTTGCCACCGAACTTTCCGTTCGTTCGCCTTCTGTGGCAACTTCTGTTAAAGTTTTACCTTCTCTTTCAGGCTTATCGGATGGCTGCTCTGCTGGAGAGTTAGAGGCTGTTGCGTTTTCCTTTGACGTTTCCATTGAAGCAATTTCACTTTTACCGTTACCGACTGTTTCCTCGGACTGCTCCTTCTTCTCTTCATCGTTCACTTGGCTTTCACTTTTCTCGCTCATTTTGTGGTTCTGTAATTATAGAGCTTTGTCGGACACCCTCCTACAAACCTGTCCAACGCAGAAAAGTAGACTATGGTTTAGTTCTTTGCAGCTAATTTCCAGCTAATTTCATATTTTTCCTGAGTTTCCTGCCCACATAATCATAAAAGCCACGCGAGATGGCAAAATAAATTGGAGAAACGTGCTCATGACGTTGACATTGTGTACCCTACAAACACCTACGGCCACAACAATCGAAATACGCAAAAATAAACAAACACAACAGCTTTTGCTTTGGTTTTTGTAAACACAATTCGCACGTTGATTGTGAATCCTGTTTTGGTCAAGCTTGGGGGTAACCCAATCAAACGCAAACAAAATGAAAAGCACACGAAACTTCAAATAAAAAAAAGAAGAAAAAGGAATCCCACGAAAAGGCGAACTAAATTGTGTAACAAAAAACCGAACAAAAAGTAGGTAAATACCCGGTAAAGCGGAACTAAAAGATACTCTTTAAGCCGCTTTGCGATAACTATAAGTGTAAATAGGTGATTATTAAATAGTAACTCAAAAACACCCTATAAAAACAGTTGGGAAAATTATCCAGAAAAATATTTAAAATTGCGAATTTATATTTTTAATCGATTGCAATTGTCATAATTAGTATAAAAAACAACATTAAAGCCGATTCTGAGGGGGTCAAATTTTTGGTCAAAAATCATGCCAAAATTTTCAAAAATTTTGACATGTAAAGGTCTCGGATCCATAGCTCCCATACTTCAAACTCCCATAACTTTGTCAAAACTGAACCCATTTTCATGATTGATGGCATTTTTGTCATGATTTGTCCTATAGATTCATTAAAATCAATGCATTAATGAAAATAAAGTTCTTTGAAATCTTTTGGTAAGAAATTATATACCTGTGACTTGTTCCCTTATTCGCATTCAACACAGCGTGTGTAAAAATATTTGTACAGGGTATGCCACACTCGATGGCAGCTGTTGAAGGTCAAGCAAACAATTCTATTTATTTTTGGCTGCCATCTTACCCCAGGGGCTTTTCATTTGCCAGGTTCAAATCGATTGCTTTGAGCCAGCGAGTGGCAAGTTCAATCAACCGGTCAAAAGCAGCAGTTAGTGACAACTTGACTTGGGTACCCCAAATGCCGATTGATTTGTCAACCTTTTACGAGAGACTTGAGAGTTCGCACAGCTGTCTTCATTGGGCGGGAGGGGGGTTTACGTCACTGCCGAAGACGTTCGATTGGAGTTCAATGTACTGCTTGTCATTAATTATATGAATTTGATGCCTCCTGCATATATAGTTGGCTATTATTGGATGTGGTTTCAGTTATTTCACTACAAAAAAGCGAGTTCAATGAAACGCGACTTTTGTGCAAATTTGCATTCGCACAAGATTCGATGCAGCAGAGGGGCTGCTTGTGGGGTCGTGTGGGGGGCCCAATAAGTGGCACATTGGCCGACAGTCGGCACACATATCTAATATGGTGGCATGCAACAGCAGCAACTGACACCACCTTCGGCTACCTTGTGGCCATAACTGCAGCCAGTTGCAGTTAGCCAGGTGAATACACAAAACGGTTGGACCTGGTTACTCATAAATAACACAGACAGGCATTCGAGTGCATATATAGTCATTATAGCAGCTCTATACTAACCATGTACATATGTGAGTAGCCCACAGCGCCTTCGTGTTGTAAAAAATGTGTACACACCCCGCCTATATGATATAGTTGACTTTTTTTGTATTAGCCTGTAGATCATAAATTTTTAGAAGCGATAAATAGCGTGAGCGCTGAGTTATTGTCACAGATCGAATCTTAAGAGATTAGCCATTCTATGACAAGATAGGAAAATGATATTATAATTGAAAATAAACTTGAATATTTCATTGGAAAATGGTGTGGTTTTTCTTAAATCCATAATTGTCTCCCAATAAGAAAATGTAGATATTTAATTTGTAAAAATGTCTGCATTATATCTCTAAAAGTTCAGCTTCACTGACAATTTTATTATTCTAGATTTTTTGGTATAGTAAATAGAACTTGACCTTCTGTCAAGGAAATACTAAATCCATTCGAAACTGGCTTTTTAATTGCCACTAATATAATGTCACACTATATATAAATACTTAATGCATTGGGCTAAAGACCTTTAAGCAAAGTCAATCGGCTTTAAACAATTGATTGGCAGTGCAAATATTAGCCATAGTTTTTCTTAGATACATTTTATAAGTTTTTAATGTTCTATAATAGAAACATTAATGGGCTGGGAAACTCATGGCCTGCAAATTGCTCTGACATTTCAGGGCCAAGTTAAGAGAGGATGTCGACGCCACGCAATTGCATAAGAATTGAATGGAAAATTCTCATATGCGGCCTAGAAATCAATTAATTGACGGAAATTGTCTGCGAAAATGCAAGTGTGGGATTTGGTCAAGTTTGTTCAGTTGGCCAACCAAAGGAATTAATCATCTGACGAGGCGCCTTAAAGGCAATAAAAATGGGGCGACCTAACCCAAATTTTTTTTGTGGGTTTGTTGTGTTTTTTTATATTCTTTTTTCTCCATTTTTGGTGAGCTACTTTGCATACAAAGTAAACGAATTAATTAACTTGTAGTGCAAAAATCGGCAAAATTCCAGCAAATGTGCTTCTAGCGAAAAATTGCCAACGTTCGTTATGCAAATGTCAACAGGTCACCAAAGGCGTTACGCATATACAGAAACATATATTATATATATTTATTTCTTTGTTATTTTTAACAGTTGAAACTGAAGATTTGCGCACATTACTCACAAAATGCCATTAATACTAAGCCAAGTTTGAGGCCACAGCCCCCACATTGGAATAACTTAACACTAACACGAGCAGCGTTAGGGTGACTCACTGTTAAAGGTAACACAGCAGAGCTAATGAGCCAGGCAAAGTCGACAAAGCCGCCCAAGCAACCAGGCGTACAGCACAAAACATTTTCATAGCATATTTATTGGGGGGCAAGCCACTCAGTTGGCCAGGACAGCTAGCCCTAACAAAGGAGGAGTGGGAGTGACTATGTATATGTATGTGTGTGTGTATGTGTGTGTGTGTGTGTGTGCTCGACTCCTGGCTAGAACCGGGCAGCCCTTGCGCTAGCTTGACCAGTATATGCCGAAACGTTCAACTGACCACAAGTGCCAATTGGGGTTTTCGGTCTAACAATAACAAAGTTCCATTGCTGCCGATATCAGAGCTTCGAGCACGCAACTTCAAATGGCTTTGTTGTGTCTATATTCAAGCACATATATACACATATGTATATAAAAGCATATATACATATAGTTGGTGATAAAAATTTCTAATGAGTTTTTTAAGTGTTTAAGTGCAGCCGGCAAATGATGCAAATGCCTAATGTCAAAATCGATAAAACTAACAAGCAAATTTAAATAAAACAAAATATACACATAAAAATAAAGAACTCAAATATCTACTATATATATAGATAGATAGTCAACCAATATGGATATACCGAGTAGTGGCGCCATATTCACGCTGGGTAAATCCCACTTGGCGGAGAATACGCAAAGCTATTTCTATATCAAAAACGATCCGGTCAAACGTTTGATATCCGGTCCGCATCAGAGTGCGGTTATATGCGGTAAATGGCCTAAACACAAACTGACCCCAATTCACATGAAACATGTCTAACAAGCCGCACGACAAACAGTTAACCAAACTGACTGACCGTCTCTCTGTATGTCTCTCTGTCTGTCTGTCTAGCTAGCTATTTTAATGTCTGCCTTCCTGCCTGTCTGTCCATCAAGTCTGCATCCCTTAAATTATTGTGGCCCAGTCGAGTCGCGTTGGGTGGCTTCTGCATATTTCAACGTGGTCAAGACGGCGACAACATGCCCGATTGTCTTTTGTGGTGTCTGTGGCACGTTTCTAGTCACTTGCCGCCGCGTTGCATGTTAGCTGCAATTTTCTTTAAATAATAAACACGCAGCGCACTTTCACTTTTATGTTAACCCACCCAACCAACGGCTCGAATCAGCTCAAGAGGTTGCCTCTTAGATGGCTAAATTAGAGCTCGGGATTCGGGATTCCAAATATTTGTAGCTGGGCTAAGGATTATTCTCGGCCACATTACATAAGTAACTGTGTAATCCGAAAGTGCGCAACCAAACACTTCAAATCACAGTAAAATTGGCTTTCACAAATCCAACAGTGCGGGGGCATCTAATGAGGTCAGCCGAAAGGGGGCGTGTTACCATAAATATGGGCCACACTCACGAAGCACATACACAAGAAATAAGTAGTAAGCGAAAGCAGAGGCAAAGTCAAAAAGGCTAAAATCGAAACCGAAGCGCGTTGGTAATTGAAACGTAAAGCGGGTCAGGTGAAAAACAGTTAAAGGAACTTTTTGGACAGTTGTACAATTCAAGGATTGGCAGTAACACACAACCACACACATACACACACACACACACACACACCATGTAATAAACAACGGCAACACGCACACAATCAATAAAACTCACAAGTTCTAGTTAAAAGCAAAAGCAACAGCGAAATTGGTCAAAAGTTGATGTCAAAACGTTTTTATCAATTACAGAATCGGGCCGTCTTTTTGTTTGGGGTGAGAATCATTATGGCCAATTGGGCATTGGCGGACACAGCAACAAAAACAACAACAACAACAACAATGGCAATAATGGTGATATCGTCAGCAAACCGACTTGCGTCAAATCGCTTAAAACTTTGGGCTTAAAAATAAGCGATGCTGCCTTTGGCAACAATTGGGCCGTGATAATGACCCGTAAGTATTAACAGCAAATGGGTAAAGTTCAAGGTTCGAGATGTATTAAATGCTGCGAATTTATAAACCAAGTACTCAAAACTAAAATCTCGTAAAGAAAATAAGTTTCAATATATGGCACATGTTCAGTCTTAACAAAGTTTTAAAAGTTACCAAAAAATATTTGAATAAATATAATATAAAAAGAGATTCAAAGGTACGACTGCTCAATACTCTATTCATAGTGTAATGACAGTTGCCAACAGGTGGGTAAATAAAGTAAATTGCCTAAATTTATGAATTTTAAACATTTACTATAGAAATTGTAGATTTTTTGCAATTTGGAGCGTGATTTTGAAAGAAGTACATAAGTATTTCAAATGTAAAGAGAGGCAAAATTAAATATTATTATTAGTAACAAATTATATTAGAGCCACCTATTTGCAGTCCAAAATTTATCAGCAACTAATTGAACGCAGATATATACATATACATAATATACATAACTATAAATATTTCCGTGTAAGGATAGAGATTGTACATCTTTTTTCTAATTACTATATCACTTAAAATGTTCAACTGAACATACAACTTTAAATTGTATTTATTATGTTATATTACCTGGCCAATCGGCTATCAATTTTTACAGTTTCCAATGAGGTGTTTTTTACGGGTCGCAATATATTCCCCATGGACACGCACGTGGCGCAGCATTTTATTAGTGCGATGGTGGAGCAGGAGACATGTGCGATCATCAGGAAGCCTTTTCGGCTGGAGGAGTTTGATGATTATCTGTCAAAGAGCGAGGAGACGGACAACTTTATTTCGGTGCAGGCGGGCAGCGAGCACTTTGTGGTGCTGACCAGTGAGTACCCAGAAAAAGGCCAAGAGAATTGCTCACGGCAAGTTTCAATTGTTTGCAGCCAAGGGTCGTTTGATTGGCTGCGGCTCGAATGCCAAGCAACAGCTGGGAGATCTGGAGGCGGACTATGATGGGCATCCGGTGGAGATACGCCTGGATGCTGCAGTGCAGCAGTTTGCCTGCGGCCCGGAGTCAACGCTGGTGCTAACCGCCAGCGGCAATTTGTTTCTCACGGGCCGCCTCAATGAGTTCGTCTTTCCCAAGTTCACCGAACTGCAGAAGAATCTCTCCCAAACGGAGCAGATCATCTTCATGCACATATCGAAGGCCAGCGAGATCTTTATCGTTACCAACGTGGGCAGCATCTATCGCAGCTTCGAATCTCTACGGAACAAGAGTTTGGTCTTTCAGCGCTTCTACGATTACGACAGCGAGGAGAATGGTCCCATTTGGAAGCTACTAAAAGGCGTCTCCTTCTATGCGGTGCTCAGCAAGGCCAACAAGTTCTTTACCACATTTTCGGAAAGTGGCCATCACCTGAAAACCTTTCGCGAGATCTCCAAGTTCAAGAACTTGCGTCTGCTCGACATTGCCGTTGGCGAACAACATATTCTAGTCCAGGGATTACCCAGATCGTCCACGCTCTCGGCCACAGTGGGCACGCCAGCGGAGCACCACGCCCATCTGAGTCGCAGCTTTGTCCTGCAGCCGAAGGATCTGAATGGGAATGAGGAGACGCGAAGCGCCAGCGCCAGAAGTCTAACCAAGCAGAAGGCATTGAAGGAGACGGAAAACGAAGATAATAAGGAAGAGGGATTCAATGCAATGGGAGCAAGCGTAGCAGCAGTGGGTGCCAGTGTGGCCACACTGGAGGCAGTGAAGCATATATCAATTCAGAAGGAAAATGCCACAGCTGAGCAGGAGAAAAGTGCGGCAATAGAGCAGAAGCAGGAGCCGGAGCAGGAACCGGAGCAGGAACAGGAACAGGAGCAGGAGCAGAAGGAGAAAGAAAAGGTTGAGGAAGTAAATGCAAACGTAAAAGCAGAAGAAAGTAAAGACATTGAAAACAACGAAGACAAATCAGAGCCCAAAGTAGAAGATGCAAATGGCAACAAGGAGCAGTCGTCAGTAGAGCAGGAAATACAAAAGGACGAGGCAACACAAGCTGAAGCTGCAGCTACAACAAGCGAAGCAACGCCCCAAAAGAAGGCCCAGTTAAAAGTAGGTGAACCGGAACAAATGGAGCCCTCGGCACCTGTGGAGAGCCCAGTGAAGGAGACAGAAAATACAACAGCAGCCATGGAAGCTATAGTTAAGCTGCCAACGCCACCAGTGGAAACGCCTTCGCCGCAGAAATCAGCCACAGGATCACAGGAGAAGGTGGCCACAGAGCCACAGAGCAGCCAGGAGAAACAGTTGCGTCCGCACACACCCTACCCGGAGAGCAGCAATGCGAGCACGCCACAAACCATCAAAAAAACGCCCATACGCAACTTCTCCTACGAGGCGGCCATGAAGCACGACGAAATCGAGAGCACCTCACCCGAGCTCGTGGACAGTCTTGAGACAGTGGAGGAGAATTCGCCGGCTGAAAGCCCGGTGCATACAGCGATACGGATATCGACGCCGACGCCGCCAACCGAGGAGGATGAGCAGCTGGCCGTTGAAATAACGACCACAGAGGATGCGCTGGACAGCAGCAAAGTGGTGAACGAGATACGTTTCATCAACAACGGCATCGATGTGACGGCCAACGTTGAGGAGCAGATGCCGGACACACCGCTGAACGATTCCGTCGAGGAACTAGAATCGGAGGGCGAGCAACTGATAAAAGATCTCGAACAGCATGTGGATAAAGTGGTTGCCGAACAGAAGTCAGAGGCTATCAAAGCAACGGAAGGCATCGGCGATGCCATGCAGTCCAAGCTGCTGGAGACGCGCAACTCCGTGCAACTGACTATGCAGAAGGCGGCCACAGGAGCACGCGATGCTGTCGAAGCTGCGGGTGAGCGCATGGTGAGCGGTGCGCGGGATGCGGTCGACGCAGCTGGCAAGGGTGCCCAGCGCATGGCCGATGGCGCCCGCGATGCAGTCGATGCGGCTGGCAAGAGAGCAGAACGCTTGGCCAGCGATGCCAGGCAGTCCATGGAGCAGGTGGGCAGCAATGCAGCCAAAGCGGCGGCAAACACAAAGGAATCGGTGGGCAGGGCCATGGATTCGGTGACCAGCAAGATATCCAGCGAAATGCACGGCGCCAAAGAGAACATTTCGTCGCTGTTTCAAATCAAGGCGGCCAAAGAGACGGCCACGCCGGCATCGACACCGGATGAGCTTAGGCAAAAGCGAAATGCACAGACACCGGGCTCTGTCGAGGCAGAGGGTGAGGGAGAGGAGGATGAACGCACCACGGCATCGGTGAACTCAAATCACAATTCCGCTGGCAATGGAAATGGCAATGGCAATGGCAATGGCAATATCTTTGAGCCCATTAACAGCAACAGCCATGCCTTCGAGGAGGATCCGCTCGATGCGGTGGTGGAGCGCGGCAGAAAGGCCATGCAAGAGGAGCTGCGCGCTCTTGAGGAGCAGCGCGCCCAATCGCACGTGCAAAACAAGAACGAACACGAACGCCGGCAGAGCACGGAGAGCAAAGGCATTGTACAGCAGTTTTTGGATGGCATGCGTCTGTCGTGCCGCAACGAGAAGGCCGTACAAATCGAAGGTAATTGCAAAATAGAATATAGAAATATAGACAAGTACTCACCTCACGTTTTGTTTGCCGGCAGATGAGCCACCACCGCAGTCGCAGTCGCAGCCGCCGCACTACAGCAAAAACAAAGTCAACAGCGAGTTGAGCCTGCAGAACGGTCAGAACAGTACCCAGCAGTCGTCGCGCGTTTGCACAATTTTATAAAATACGCACTACAGTTTAAGGGGCGCCGTACACTTTTATAAGCAATTGCATTTGATTTTAAATAAACTTGCAGTTTCAATTTCGCATTATAAATGCTTGTTTTAACCTAAAATCTATCGATTATGGGTAACAACTATCGATTAGAAGTGATATCAGGCAACGTTAACACGCGAATGGCACCAGTGCTGCTGGAATGAGCACGGCTGTTAAGTCACAGCAACAACGTAGTCGCATACGTCTCGTTGCTACATAAAGTGTCTCTTCTCAGTAGCACTCTGAAAACAGATGTATTATAAATATTTTGAACATATTTATTGACAAAATTCAATGTGACTTTGTACCTGTCACCGGTAAATCGTTACTTCAATGCAACTGTATCAAGTCGCAGGTTAGTAAATGTGCCATCTCTAAATTGCACCAGTTCAACGGGTCTTTTGTACCAGTTCTTTCGCGTCTATTTGGTACGCAAACAGTAAAAGCAAAAAAAAACAATTTTTACTATTTTTCTACATTTTATAAATGAATACAAAACAGTAAATAATGCTTTAAAGCACAGTTTTAATTGCATTACTTACAAAACGCGTGCTTGGTGCACGTTTGCCTGGCCCGCGAAAAATCCAATCAGAAAACGAAAAGGCCAGCGCCAGCACAAAATGGAAAGGTAGGTCAAAGAGTGAGCGCGCCCAGCAGCACAGAGTGTACATGCCCGAAATAAAATAACGCACGTCCATTGAGTATTAGTGTTATTAAACATGTGAAAAATAGTGAAAATTTCTGTTGGCCCATAACCTCAAATGAGTTTTGGTTTTCGCTGCTGTTATAATGTGAGTGCTTATGTATGTGTGCTTGTGTACGTATATGTGTATGCTTGTGTGCGTGTGTGTGTGTCCGAGTGGCGCGTTGTGAAGACGTCGACGTCGACTGAAAGTGGTTGTCGCTTGTCGGTGAAGGGGGGCGGACTACGAGAAGCAGAGCAGCGACAAGGTGAGAAGCGCGAGCGCGAACGTGAACGACAAGATCGAATGTGGAAAAACTACTTTGTAGTCGATTCCAAAAAAGAAAAAGGAAACATTTCGGCCGCCAAAAATACTACAATATCCAAAAGGACGCCCATGGCAGGAAAGGCAGGTTTAGAAACTTTCGCATCAGCATAAAAAACATCGAGCAATGCTGATGGAAAAACACATGTAATTCGCGAGAAAGTAACACGCTGTCAGTTCGCCCCAAAGCGTGAATGTGTATGTGTGTGTGTGTGTGTGTGAGTGTGATTCCGATTGCGTGTAAATGTGTGTGAGAGTGTGTGTGGTGTGTGAGCGAGTGGGGGAAACGGCAGCAGCAGCAGCAATTGGAACGTGGAACCTGTCGGCGCACGTAAAAACCAGAGCCAAAAATTCAAATTACATGCATTGGGCGCGTTTTCAAATGCATAATCGCCATCACTTTTATAATTTATGCTAAACACTCGTTAGAGAGCAGAACTTTTGCCACAACAAAAGGGGCCCAAGCAGCAACAAAAACAATTTGATGAATAATTTAAATGGAATTATCAAATTTCTTAACATTTCGCAGTTAGTTTGGGAATTCCTCACATATTTTTGCATACGTAAAAAAGCGAACAACATGTAAAGATGCCGCTAAACTATTCACTGGCTCTCTCGTGTTCGCCTAGAGCTGAGCGGTATCGCAGACTGATGGTTACTGTGACTGCGAAATGTAGCTACAAATGTATTATATCTTTAAAAATAATACAATAATATAAACGTACCAATCTTTAAAAGATAGAGTTTTGTTTTTATTTTTATATGTTTCATATAAAATATAGTTTCTGTTTTATTTACATTACTAAGGGAATCAGCTGTTGCACCTTGCCAAGTTATCGATATTAATTACCTTTGTTAAACAGTCACAGCTATTATTGTTGCTGCCGAAAATCACAACATTGTTCATCACTAATCACTTGCTCTCTCTCTTTCTCTCTCACTCTCTGGCGCAGGCACTAACCAATACAAGAGCAGCAGCAGCAGAAACCACAACCAGGCCAGCCAGCATGTCGTGGCATTTGTGAGCAGCGCGCCAAAAACTTGTCACGAAGTTTCTTGTTATTGAGCTACGCTCCCTCCGCCGCCCCTTACCCCTCCACATACACACACACAAAACACACCCGCCCGCCCAGTTATCACGTCCAGTCCTTAAGTGCTTAAGCGGCAGCTTATATGATGCATATCAAGAGCCTGCCACACGCACATCAGGCCGCCGCGGCAATGAGCAATTGTGACATTGTTATTGTTGCCGCGCAACCGCAGACCACCAGCGCCAACAACAACAACAATGATACCGTCACACAGGCGAGCCATGCCAGCCATGTGGCAGCTGTGGCGCACGCACAGCATCATCAGCAGCAGCAACAGCAGCAGCAACAACAACAGCAGCAGCAACAACAACAGCAGCAGCAACAGCAGCAGCAACAACAACAGCAGCAACACAATCAACAGCAACAACAGCCGCCCGCGCCCACAGAAATAGCCCTACCCTTCAACATGCATTTGAGCGGAATTTCAGCGGAGGCACACAGTGCCGCCCAGGCGGCCGCAATGGCAGCTGCGCAGGCCGCGGCAGCGCAAGCCGCCGCCGCGGATCAACAGCAGCCAACAGCGCCGTCTGCACCGCCCTCGGCCCATACGCTGGCCCATCTGGTGGCCAATGCCACGCATAGTCCAACGCTCAACGAGTCCCACTACGTCAGCAACGGGCACGCGAGCAACGAGCATTCGGGCGAGGGCAACGGCAACGGTTCGAGTGGCAGCGGCGGCCGGGAGCCGGAGAAGCCGTTCCATTGCACTGTGTGCGATAGACGATTTCGCCAGTTGAGCACACTGACCAACCATGTGAAGATCCATACCGGCGAGAAGCCCTACAAATGCAATGTTTGTGATAAGACGTTCCGTCAATCGTCAACGCTGACGAACCATTTGAAAATTCATACCGGCGAAAAACCGTACAATTGCAACTACTGTCCCAAGCATTTCCGTCAGCTGAGCACTTTGGCCAATCACGTCAAGATCCATACGGGTGAGCGTACATTGTTTAGAGGCAGTTGAGGTCTCAGCTAATCCTAGCCTCCCTTGCAGGTGAAAAGCCGTTCGAGTGCGTCATATGCAAGAAACAATTCCGACAGTCCAGCACGCTCAACAATCACATAAAGATCCATGTCATGGACAAGGTCTACGTTCCTGTCAAGATCAAAACGGAGGAGGACGAGGGGTGACTAGGACGCATGGCGTTGGCGCAACATCATCATCTCCATCAGCAACAGCAGCAGCACCACCAACAGTCGTCAACGCCATCGCAACAACAACAACAACAACAGCAGCAGCAGCAACAACAACAACACCACATCGAACACCAGCGGGGAGTTACAATTACGACGCTGCCATCCACAACGACAGTGGCACAGCATCAACAGCAGCAGCAATCGCATCTACAGCCCTCGCATGGCAATGGCAGCTCGCCGCATCATCATTTCAATGTGGCCGCCTTGGGTGATTTGTCCAGTGCCATGCAACTGGGCGCCGTAACGGCCGATGGTAACTTTGTGACCATGGGCGGCGTTGTGGTCGGACGCATACAGCATCCGAGAAGCGAGGAGCTGCAGCATCTGGGCGTCATCAAGGTGGAATCGCCAACGAATGGCATTGCCGGGTCCGCAGGTGCCACGCAACGCGATGGATGAGTCGATCGGCTGCTCCTCGAGTCAATGCTCAAGGAGACCGTTGTGCTAAACGAAACCGCATATGTGGCGCTGGAGCAACAGCAACGGCGCCGGCGACGACAACGTTTCCACAAGGCAACTTAGTTTGTCGCCGGGCTGGTTGCTATTGCTGTTGTTGTTGGTGTATACGCTTACGTTGTTGTTAGTTGTTTAATTGTAGCGAAGCATTGTTGTTGTTGTTGTTAAGGTTTAAGCGTGACTCAGAACTTACCGAAATGAATTATCAGGCTTGCCAGGCGCCGCTCACTAATTTCAAGTTCGCAGGGCCTGCCTGTTAAAGCTGTTTTCGAAATCTTGCAAAAGTATTTCCAAATATAGCAAACGCGGAATCAAATTAGAAAGACCCGAACAAGCCTGAATGTGTACCAAGACGCTTCAATAGTAGCTAAAAAAAAAACCGTCGCCAACAGCATCTAGCGCTCCACGGCCCATAAAACGAGAGAGAGAGAAAGAGAGAGATCAGATAAACGTACACTCATACACACACACACACGTGCAGAGTCGTCAATAGCCACAACCACTTACGAGGCAATAGGATTACAACAAGCTCCCCCTTAACCTTCTACCCCTAAACACATAATAACTAATACTTTTTACTGGTAGCGCAAACTCTCCTAAGTACTCTAAAATCATTGATTAAGCAAAAAGTCATTTCGTTTAAGTTGAAAGTTAAAATAAAAAAAAAAACAGAAAATGCTTCACAAAGTGCAACAAAAAAAAGAGATAAAATGAAACACTAGAAATGTTTTAAAGATTTGTTATATACTATACGAAAAAAAAAACGAAAAAATCATGATTTTTCAATTTCAAATTGTTCTTTAGCATTTAAATTTTAAGAGATTGTTGTAAATTGTTTAGTGCGAGAATTCTGCTGCATTCGCTGAGACACTTGACATAGTCAACGTTGCCCATTGTTTTAAATACTTAAAATTTATATTTTACAGGCAAAAAACAAAATAACTATCCCCACTTTTCAGTCAAACAAACAAATTTTGTAAATCATTGTAAATGCCGCCATTTTAGTGAGTCTACAAAGCGAGCTCTGCTTTGTTGAGTCAGAGTTTACACAAATTCGATTTGTTTTTAAAACTAGCCTAATTATTTAAATTGTTAACTAAGCCCCTATCTTACCCCAACCCCACACACATCTAAACGAAATTTTAATTACCTTAAGTTGGCAGCAGAAGCAACCTAATTACGTAGTCTACCGATATATAAACGTACTATAGGCCTTAGTTAAACCTTATTTTTAAATCTTGGCGGGCACCCTGTGGCCCCTTGAAAGAGAGTTTTGTTAATTTTAATTATAATTTTAGTCGTTATAGTTTATATTTTGCAAATTGGCCTAATTGAAAAGAAGCAATTACAAAAAAAACATTAAAAAAATATAGCCTTCGTTTTAAAGCTAGTATATGGAGTTAAAAACAAAAACAAACTATTACTAATGCTAATATTAATCATATAATTTTGTGCGATAAAAAGCAACAAGTTCTGTACAAAGCCCAACTCCAATTTTGTATGTATAAAGTGACGGCCGGAGATAAAAAAAAGTACGAAAATACTATTTTCTAAAAATATAAATTTTGCCTATTTTATTTTGTATATTTTTGTTGTTCTTGTTGGTCATCTCATCTTAAGTTTTCCCCCCTCCCCACACATAGCCGACTGACATGCATTTTTCATTATTTTTTTAAGAAATATTCTACACTGAAATTTTAAAAATTGTGCAGCAAGAATTTTTAATTTTTGCACAAAGTTCCTATTGACTTTTGATAAACAATTTCCAAATATAACAACAAACAAAAAATACAAATTTCAATGTATACGAGAAGAAAAATTCCAATGAAGAATTCGGTAAGAGAACGACGAATAACATTAAAACTTAGTACATAAATGCATATTAATAAATAATAAATGTTGATAAATGTGTAGTGTTAACAAGTGAATACAAAGAAAAGAAAAGAAAAAATAATAATTGTAGTATTTAAATGTAAGAGTGCAGCAAGCTAAATAATATTCTAAATAACGCTTAAAGATCGTTTTGCGAGGATAAAAAAAAAACAAAAACAAAACCAAGAAATTAGCTGAGTTCCATATTTTCATATGCAGCAATAAGGAAAATGTTTTGCATTGCTTTTCACTGCTGTTTTGTATAGGCTAAAAGCAAGAGAAGCGAGAAGAGGAAGAGAACAATGTGAAGACTATAGATATTGAACTTTTTGAGAATTATATAAAGTGAACTGAGTAAACGATTCAAATTGAGTACATCAAAAAAAAAAAAAACAAAAACAAAATGTTGAATTTAATACATAAGTTTGTTAAATTCATTATATAAAGTTTATTGTTTTGAGTGAACTTTCTATTTAACACATTCAAATTGAAGATGCTTTAAATTTAGTAAATAATATGCATATAATTTGTATACAACATCTCATTACATTTTATGATTTAGAATGCCTGTGAATTTCAATCAAAATTTAAGCTGACGTACCACCTGCTTCCTTATCGGATTCTTATCAGATTCACACTCTGCATACAAAGGCACCCCGCACACACACACACATGTATATGTATATTTTAAAGCAAAATAGGAGACGTAGTGAGATTAGCATTAAGGCGCCTAATTTAAATAGTTGTGTGTACAAGTTGAACGTAAAAACAGCAAAGAATTTAGACATAAAATGAACAAAGCAGAATATTAATTAATGCAGGAGAAACTAAGTAGAAAAAGAACAAAAAAATAACATACAGAGACAAAGCGAAATGCTTAAAAACAAAAAACAGAGGAAATAACGACTCGATAATATTGTATTATTATACACAAAAAGCTATATACTTACATGTATATGTATATATTTACATACATGTGTATATGTATGTGCAGTAGCTGTATTTATATGTAAATGTGTATGTATTTGTGTATTTAGTTAACAACATAAAAATATATATATATTTGCAAAAAAAACAAAGGCCACGAGACAAAAATACAAATGTATAAAAAAAAGCAAAAATAATGGATTCTTACTGGATGGTTGGTCTAATTGTGATGCAAATCAGTTCTATTTATAAATGGTGAGTTTTTGGCTTCATCTTTTTGAATATTCCAATCTTAACCCTTAAAGGACAATAAACATTCGGTAGTTGATAAAAATTCAAATTTTTGAAACTTTACTCAGTTTATTAAGTCGATTTTTGTTCGTCATTCAAGTTACTGGTTCAAGAAATTGTTCATATTCTATCGATAGCTTTCATTCTAGCTTTCGGCAGGTATTTTCGTTGAAGACCCCCTAATAAGAAATAGCCGAACATAAGAAACGTTTTGCCAATTTTGCAAATAAGTTTAAAGATCAAATAATGTTCCGTCTACAACAATCACAACCTGATCCAGCGGAGGAGCAAAAGCGAGTTGCCTCCGAGGTGCGATTGAATTTTATTATGTTTGGAGCGCTCTGCGTAGCTATTCGCCTTGGTAAGCGTAGAAAACGTGCGTAGCTTATGTAAATACAGGTGCTTAATCAAATACGGCATTTCTTATATTAAAACAGCGCCTATTGTTCTGCAGCATCTAAATACCGCGTAACATTAAAAGTAGTTGGAACAAGAAGGAAGTCGATACAATTTTAGCGCTACTAAAATCAAAGAAAAATGCATTTATTTAAGCGCACGTGCGTTATTTGCGGTTGCTTTATTAGTTCTACTAAGCTAAAAAGGCATACGTGTTGTATATGCACACACTTAAGTGATTTTTATCTAATTGCACCTGTAATATAAATAAAATCGTTTCAAACAAATAAATGCAGTAAAAAAAGCAAATAAAGGTAATAATAATATTGTATATACGATTTCTGTAGCTTTGTATCGATATATATCGTACAATTACATTGCACACAACATGCGACACTTTCCAACACAGTGGCCAAGACGTCAACCTGGCCAACACACAAAAAAAAACAAACACTGTATAAACAGTTGGCAGCTAGCTAACCAGGCGAAAAAAAGAGTGTCCGAGAGGCATAATGAAAACGTAAAATCATTCCCGCTCGGCTGCTGACTCAGTCGAACACTGCAATCAATCCATTAAGCTTCGTAGATAACAGACAGTTCGCCAACTTTAAAAAGAGAAAAACAACAACAACAACGACAACAACGAGAATAGCGCAATACTCGAAAGTGGGAACATATGGCACGGTCGCGAATATTACTAAAACTCTAGATAACGGCGTCAAATACTCTCCGGGCTGTTGACTTGTACATGTACAACGCAATAATTATTAACGTCGCCCCGCTCGGCGTACATGTTTGCTGTTCTCTAGATAATGGTTGCTCCCAAATATGAACGTCTCAGCACCGGCGACGTCGACGTGGGCAGCGACGCCGATGGCGACAACAATATTGAAGAGGTCGAACTCAGCCTAGACTTGCCGAAAAATGCCAACGGCAGTCAAGAGCGTCGGCAGCTGTCGTTGCATTCGAACTTTAAATACAGCAGCAGCAGCAACGGGAACGGCGAGAGCGGCGCCACGTCCGCACAGCAGCAACAACCACATCGACATCAACAACAACAACAACACCAGGACGGAATGACGCGGCTGGCGGATGCGCGCTTCATGCAAATGGCCATTGGCACGCTGGCCACCGTTCTGCTCTATCTGACGCTGTCCATCACGCTCACCTTCTACCAGACGGACATCAATCGGGAGCTGCCCTTTCCGCTCACCATTGTCACGTACCATTTGATTCTGAAATTTATGCTGGCGGCCCTGGTGCGCAGCGTCTATAAGATGCGTGTGGGTAAGACGCGTGTCCAGCTCGACTGGCGGGTGGCTGTGCGCAAGATGGCGCCGACAGGCGTGGCCAGCGGCATCGATATTGGTTTCTCCAATTGGGGCCTCGCCCTGGTGCCCATCTCCCTGTACACAATGACAAAGTCCTCAACAATTGTGTTTATACTGCTATTTGCCATCTTGCTGGGCCTGGAGCGCAAGGTGAGTAGCGCATTTGACCACAATTGAGCCACAATTGTGTATTTATGACGTTGGATTTTTAACCAATTGCAGAGCTGGTCTTTGGTTCTGATTGTGGGCCTGATTGGCCTGGGCCTGTTTATGTTCACCTACAAATCGACGCAGTTTAACACACTGGGCTTCTTCTTCATATTGTTCGCCTCGCTGAGCAGCGGCCTGCGCTGGAGCTTCGCACAGTTTATAATGCAGAAATCGAAGCTGGGTCTGCACAATCCCATTGACATGATATACCACATGCAGCCCTGGATGATTGCATCGCTGCTTCCCCTCGTGCTGTTCATCGAAGGTGCGCCGCAACCCCTTTATATTTATTTATAATTAGAGCAATAATAAACCCCTCTTGTACTTGTCTCCTTCAAGGACCCGAGCTGTATAAAGTGCTGGAGGATCTGCACAACATCTCCGAAGGGGATATCGTTTGGACGCTGGCGCGTGTTACTCTGGGCGCATTTATAGCGTTCTTTATGGAGGTCAGCGAGTTTCTGGTGCTGTGCAAGACATCCAGCCTAACGCTGTCCATAGCGGGCATCTTTAAGGATATTTGCCAGCTGGCCCTGGCTGTCGTGATTAAGGGTGATCAGCTCAGTCCCATTAATGTGGTCGGCCTGGCCGTCTGTCTGGCGGGCATCGGCTGTCACCTGCTGCACAAATATTCCACAATGGCCAACCTAAACAAGCAACAGCTGGCACTAGAACTGGAGGACGATGGCGAGGACATGTGCGCCGAGTATGATTTCAACAAAGGCAATGCGATAATTGGTGTCCATGGCAACACAGCGGGCTCGCATGCAACACTCACCGTGCCCCTCCTGGAGCAGACCGACTCCGAGGAGGAGACCCCAAACGGTGCCACAAACAAGCAGAACGCATCGGATGTCATTTTCGACGTGCTCAAGCGACGCGACATGCAGCGATGAGTTGAGGCTTGATTATTAAGTTTCCGGCTGACGGTATTGTTTTTATGTATTATAATTTTCCAGGGTTTCTGGGGAACACCCGGACAGTTGTGATTGTGATTGTGCGCTTGTTTGTGCGACGAGTGTGTTTGTTTGTTGCTGTGCGTGCGTGTGTGCGACTTCGTAGGAGCAGCTGTCAGCAACGATGTTGATACCATTGTAAATGTTGTAAATTCTAAAGCTTTCTACTTAGTACAGCGATTAATCTACTACATTTCTATATATGTATGTATGTATATGTACCTACCCTATTTACAGCTATATTCCCTTGCAGATTATATACTTTTGTATATACACAACTTTTCGAAATCATCTGACTGCACACTTTGTCTGTTTCAATTCGACGAAAGTCCATCATTCTAAATAATCATTTGAAATCAATTTCATTTTTCCGGTTAGATTCGGAACGCCATTTGCGTTGCCATAAGAACAAATGTTCGATGGAAATTTATACCTTACACCAAATGTTAGCTGAGCTGTGTCTGCAAGGGTACTCGAAATTCGGTGTGCCGGACATTGATTTTATTGTTTCTACATTCCCCGAAGTCATTTATATTAATTTTGACTTAGTTAAATAATGAACTTTAGTTGTACAAATTATATTGTTGATTGGAAATTTATGCATTTTTCCTAAGACTTTAACTTATGTTATCTAGCTAAAACAAAAAATATAACTGGCTGAAACTATTTCCCACGATTTAAGCTTGTTGCTTAACTATATGCCATTTTAAAGAGAAAAAAGGGGCATCTATTAACTTTTTTTTAATTATAATTCCAACGAAATGCAAATTATTTAAAGGCTCTTTATCAAGGTGTATTTAAAAATTTGAAATTTCAGGGTTCTTAATAAAGATGTAAGTGTATTTAAAATGAAAATATGAGAAATGTGTCTATGTATGCCTAATATAAGAAACGCAAAGAATTGCAAGATATTTAACATTAACCATATTTATAAATTGAAAAGTCACGGTGTGGCTAATTCGTTTGTTTTGGCCAAATTTCAATTGGATTTCCCACCAGTGCTGAACTTCATGCATGGCTAACCGGTTAGTTTCAAGTTTCGCTCACCTGTTTAGACGGCTTTCAATGTCGCGCACAGTTTGGTTTCTATTGGGCCTGGGCTTTGTCCTTCTACTGATCAAATGGTGGTCGTCGGATTCGGTTCAGCGCACATCGTCGCAGCTATATTCCAACGATGAGAACTATTTCGATGCGACGCTTGCAAAATTATTGAAACCACGCTGGCTCAGTTCCAATGGCCATTCGGAGGTCTGCGATTTTCTCATCAAAGAACTGCGTCTGCTAGGCTTCACCCCCATTCGTGATGAGTTCTCAGATCCCATTCCGTTGACCAATGTTGTGGGCGTTTTCAATGCGGCAGCACGGAACTATCTGCTGCTCAGTTGTCATTATGATTCGAAGTATTTGGAAGCAATCGACCATTATGTTGGTGCTACCGACGGCGCTGTTTCCTGCGCCCTTTTGCTGAGCATGGCCAAGAATCTGCATTTATTTCTACGCACTGAGTTGGCTAGCGGCACTGATATAGGTCTTTTGGTGAGTGGGAGGGTGGTTTTTTGCACCACTTAAAGATGTTGATATGTTGCAGCTGGTTTTCTTTGATGCCCACGACTCATTGGACGGCATTACCGATATTTCCAATCCACTGATTGGCTCAAAGAACTTTGTTGATGCGGAAACCATTCCGTTAAAGCACATCGTAAGCTTTATAGCTCATGCTGATAAAAATACTTACCCATGCCAATTTAATGCGTAGAAAATGGTCATCTCTTTTAATTTGATTGGTGCACCGAATCAGATATATATGAGCAAGTATCGGCGTACATTTAAATTGCACGAGCGCATTGCGAAAATCGAGGAGGAGCTTCGTATTTCCGGTCAACTTAGGCCGTGCCATCAGTTGTTTTACAAGCTCAAGGATTTTAACAACGACATAGATGACGATCATTATCCGTTTTTGGCAAAGGGTTCGTTTCAAAATTCAACTCTAAAAATAATTTCTAACGTTTCAGTTTGCAAGGTTTGCCCGTTATGCATGTGGTGCCCCACACTTATCCGGAAGTATGGCTCCAGGAAGATGATAATCTTACGAACTTACATTGGCCGACAGTTCGTAACATGAACGTAATTATTACACGATTTGTTTATGAATACCTTAAGAATTACAAAAACGAAACAAGTTTTTAATAAAGGGAAAATGGCGCTAAAATTTGCAATACCGATTCACATAAAGTTATCGACAGTGTTATTAAATTCGACTACATGATTTCGATTGTCTTCAATAACAGTTGAATGCAACCCTTCGCTATGCAGCTGCTACAATCTGTGTTAGCTGCATTCCCGCGCATTTCATGCTGGATTAGCTAGATTTGCATTTATGCTACAACCACCATCAATTTTTCGACTGTTTGGGTTTTTCACTCGTCCAAAAACTACTGTTGCAGTCAGTCGCAACGCCGAAGTCGCCCATCAACTTAAATAACATTGTGAGTACACGCACGCATCTGCATCGCTTTGGCGGCAATACCTAACCTTACAGTTGCACCACTAACAAATTTTATTCATATGGTACATACACACACACACACACTAACACACATACATATATTTATATGTTCTTTTTTTCTAGTTTTTCTGAAATAAAATTGTTTAATTTATCAGTCAACGGGAAGCTAAGATGCCACGACGCAAAGCACTCACAAACAACAACAATGCCGAAGAGGAAAAGTCGATGCAGCCGACAAAGGCAAAAAGGGCGCGAACTGTTTTCCATCTGGAGTTGCCGGAGCGTCGTCAAATAGTTGGCAACGTTTTGGTCTGCGGCACTGGCGACACCGGGCAGCTGGGCCTCGGCGAGGATGTCTTGGAGCGCAAGCGTCCGGCCCTGGTTGAGAACATACCAAATCCTGTGGATGTTTGCGCTGGTGGCATGCACTGTTTGGTACTGACAAAGAGCGGCGATGTCTACTCGTTCGGCTGCAATGACGAGGGCGCGTTGGGCCGAGACACCAGCGAGGAGGGTAGCGAATCGTCGCCGGCACTTATCGATTTGCCCGGCAAGGCAATCTCCATTTCGGCGGGTGACTCGCACTCGGCCTGCTTGCTGGAGGATGGCCGCGTTTACGCGTGGGGCTCGTTCCGGGACTCGCACGGCAACATGGGACTCACCATTGATGGCAACAAGCGTACACCCATCAATCTGCTCGATGGCATGATCTGCTGCAGCATTGCCTCGGGCGCCGATCATTTGGTGATTCTAACCACGTCGGGAAAAGTGTTCACCGTGGGTTGTGCCGAGCAAGGTCAGCTGGGACGCATCGCTGAACGTTCGGTAGGTGGCGAGGGTGAGTATTCGATGAGTGCGTCCACGTGTAGATTATTGAACTTCAAATTCTGTTTTGTAGGTCGGCGCGGTAAGCGTGATTTATTGCGCCCGGATCAGCTGATGATAAAGCGCGCCAAGCCTTTTGAGGCAATCTGGGCCACCAACTACTGTACGTTCTTGCGCGAATCGCAGACGGAGGTCATCTGGGCCGTGGGACTGAACAACTATAAGCAGCTGGCGCACGCTAAGGAAGCCGAACGCGTTCTAATACCCATTAAAACCGATTTAAAGAATGTCAAGCAGATCGCTGGTGGCCAGCACCATACTCTGGTACTGGACAATGCCATGCGCTGCTTTGCGGTTGGTCGGCCCGACTATGGACGCCTGGGAGTCGGCGATGTCACGGATGTTGTGGCCGAGCTAAGGCCGGTCAAAGAGATTAGCGGCAAGACCACATATGTGGGTTGCGGCGAGGCTTGTTCCTATGCCATAACCACCGATGGTAAGCTGTATTCCTGGGGCATGGGCTCCAATAATCAGCTGGGCGTGGGCGATGGTGAAGATGAGCTGGAGCCGGCTGTGGTCACAAGCAAGAACACACAAAATAAACGCATGCTGATCGCGGCCGGCGGTGGCCAGCACAGTGTATTTCTGGTCGAGTCGGATGTGAAGGAGACGCAAAAGGAGAATGTTCCAGCAGCCAGCAAGAAGACAAAGGCTGCTGCTGTGCCTGCTGCTGCTGCCGCTGCTGTCACCGAAGCAGACTTGGAACTGACAACGAACGACGATGAAAATATGGAGGCAGCTGCTGCCACGGATGTGGACAATACGCCCACAACGGGCGATGGCAGCAAGCCGGCCAAAAAGACGGGCGCAAAACGTGGACGCAAGAAGAATTAATGGGAACGTTATGAAACGTTTCTATTGTTTTTTTCTAGCTGCATCAATATGCGCAGATTTACGTACTAAGCCAACTGAATAAAGTGTTTATTTAACTGATTTTGTTTAAAAGCTATATATATTTATAGATAAATGTAGTAAATTTGTATGTATTCGCCTAAAAATAGCATAAAAAGCTATTGCAAGTGTAAAGTGAAATAAAACAGACCAAAACATTTATTTACAAACTAATCAACTTTTAATTAATATTAATTTGCTTATATTTTACATACATCATACATGAACTACAAATCCTTTTTGCTTCAAGCGGCTATGAAATACTATTGTGTCAGTTGCTCGCGTGAATCACATAAATGCAAATGAAAAGGGGATTTGCCCATTTACTCAATTTCAAAATACAATACGAATTTATGTGCTCATACACGTAATTTTGCATTAATATATACAAGTATATACCAACATATATATGTATATATACATTTATACTCGTTGACTACATACAATATGATTCTGCTGGATGATTGTTGTGAGTTGTTGTCGCAGTGTTGATGCTGCTGGCGGCAACTATTGACAGGTCTGTTGTATCTGGTTGGGGTGGTCGTGTACCTCCCTCATTGTTGCTGTCGTAGTTGCCACCCAGATAGAAGCTTAGAAATAGAATGCAGCAGAGCAACGAGAGCGAGAGAAATACGCGCGCTATTTTCCGTGCGAATGCAATAAGACCAAGCAGATGACCGCCGTTGGCGACACCGCCCATCTGAGTGTCAGTGCGGTGGTCACGGCGCAGGGACAACTGAAGGTGAGCCAGGAGTAACGCCTCTAAGCATTCGATATCGCTTTCAGTATACTCAAGATCCAGGCTCAAATCACAAACGCAGTTCTTTTTGTTCCATTCATAATCGTTTTTCTTGTTGTTGTCATTGTTCCTATAGTTGTTGTTCTTATTGTTGTTGTTCTTGTTGTTGTGACTGTTGCTGGGTTGGTTTTGGTCGCTGGCAGTGGCTTCATTTTGCATGGTCAGATTGCATTGAGACAGTAAATATTATTTGCGCCTATTTGGGCATGAATATGCCGTCGTTTTCTGGCAACTGCCTCCGCCTGCGCCTCCAGGGCGATGCATTTGCTCATACATTAGAAACGCGAAACCAACAAACAGCAGCAACAATAAAGCTAATGTGGCGTATTGTAAATGTTTGGTAAAGTTTAGTTGAGCTTCCATTTTCTTGGCCTGCTCCTGAAACGCTTCTGTTCCAAATTCCTGTCGAGAATATAACGAAATTGTATATTGTATAACCTATGGAAGTGTTTGCAATTTACCTGAGAGCCTTGTTGACTCTGGCCTTTAGAGCCACCATCGGTAAGGCGACACACAAGGCGATAATTCTCCACTTCTGGGTCACTGGACACCTTTTCCCGCCACAGTTCTGCAAGTTCCTCACTGTTGCAGTCGCCATTCGGCGCAAAAATACCCATCACAAGGAATTTGTCTTTACCATCGCTGCTCAGTATCTGATCTGGTTTTAGCCAAATGCTTACTTCGGCGCTTTCATCGGGGGAAATGACGCCACAGCGTGGACGCACACGGAACTTTTCCGGCGATGTGGTTTGGATCTAAGGACACGATGATGCATAATTAGATGAGATGAAAGGTAACAAGTGTGAGAAACGGGCTTTCACTTACCTTATAGGCCACCGGTTGGGTGGAAACGTTCCGAATGTTTAATTTGGCCTCCCCACTCTGTGGGTTAATGTTGACAAAGTCTTTGGGCTCCAATTGCAACATTACTATGCAGCAGGTACAATATATATATATATATATGTATGTATATATAAGTAGATAGGAAATAAACAGTACGTACTGATAATCAAACTATAAAATTTTTGTAAATTTTTGTTCAAATCATATAACAAATTCTGAACAAATTTTGATGAGCTGTGACTGATTGCAAAGGCAATGTTGTATATGATTGGCAAGTAAGAAGATGGCGAAGGCGGACTTCAGACTTACCCTCCCAATCCGAGGGCGTGTGCTGCTCCCCAACGCTCGAGTCGTGCGGCGCCATCAGAACGCTCTTGGAGAAGTGTACCTGGCAACGACACAAGAGACACAAAGCCAATGGATGATATTATTATATTTGAAATTGAGCTCGACACCCTTCCCTCAATCGACTCAAGACCATCAATCGATTCATGCTGAGCTCGGCCATTTTTCGCAAGTGCCATTCTCGCACTCTTGGCAACACACTCGAGCCCACAGTTGGAGGGCATTTTGCGAAATTTATTCGATTTACTTTGAAATAACACGACGCATATGCGGTTTTATGATAACAATGCAAATTCTATTTCTATATAAAACGATAAGTTCTCATATGCTATATGTGTTTCTGTTGCATGTGTAACTAATTATTACCTTTGTTACAAAGACCGACACTTTGATTATTGTTAATTATTATTACTGTTAAACTCGTATATTTAATGTTTATCTACTCAGTAGATTCTATAGCAAACTGAGACGGATGTTCTATTAAGGCGCTGTTAACTACACAACAAATGTTATCCTCACGGTAGTCCGTGCTTACTACTATAAAGCTGAGTAATATGTTTGCCATGTATCACTCATTTTTATAGCAGCAACTGGCATATTAATATCTTAAGTAAATATCTATACTTAGAAAAGCTATTTACTTTAAACATTACACTCATAATAATTTTGCTAGCATTTTATGTTACCAGCATACTTGCCCTTAAACGCAGTATCGATAACATTCACTGTAATGGTAGCATCGTGCTGTAGCAGCGAGCAATGGGCTGCGCGCAGCATCTGCTCAATATGTAAAATCAAAACGGTTTCAAAAAAACAAAAATATGCAAAGTTCGATTGAATTTGATTAAAAGACAGATTCACAAATATAGAACCAGAAGTGCGGCGAATAGCTATGCAAGGTTAAAATTAACACTGTTCGTCTTGAATATCAATCAGAATTCGTTTTCGTTTTGTACACTATTTTCGTTTTCATTGTTATGCTTTGCTTAGCGCAGGCAGCACACCCATGATCACCAATACACAAACACAGACACGCACATACGCACACACCACCTACCCTGGGCATGTTTGTGGAAGCCGAATATACCAACTGCTTCCGTCTTTTGATTTCTTTTACTTTCTTTTTTAATTTTGCGCAAATATAATTTGCAGCTGCCTTCCTTTTTGTGTTTTATTTAACGAAGCAGAATGCCGAAACAGAATTATTAATAACCGATATTTAGCAAATGCATTGATATTTTCGACAGCTGGTGACGTCTTGTCGACGTTCCGCTACAAACGTGAAAACACAACTAAAAGCATCGCAAAAGCAACAACACAAAACAGAAAAAAGACAAAAGCAGCAAAAGCTCGCTGCCAAACACAAAAGCTCTCGCACAGCGATCGCCCTCTTCTTCGGGCAGCTTGCATTGCATATGCATTGCAATTCATGTTAATTGATTATTGTGACTGAGGGAACAGAAAACGAATACAGAGAGTAGGGAGAGTAAGTGAGAGTAAATAATTTAAATTGTTGTTGCTCAGACGAACGGGGTTAACGCCGCCCACGCCGCACATGCTCCCGCTGGGAATTATTTATAATGTATGTCATGAATGTTCTCTTTTCTATTTCTTTTTTGTTTTTGGTTTTGTTGTAGCTTGCTTTTTTATTATTATTTTTTGTTACAGGTCAACGCCTTGCAACGCTTCACTGACCCTTCTGAACTAGAGAGCCACAGCGAAAGCGAAAGTTTTGCAATGTGTCAAAGAAATGGCTATAAATAGCAATAACGGTGCTTGCCAATGGCTGCAGAACGATGGCTTTATTATTTACAAGCTGGACACACCCCCAAAATCAATACGCGCTCCCAATGTAAATCAATTAAAGGAGCAGCAAACGTAGCTCGCGTGCCAGTTGGCCAGGAAAAGCAATTAATCGACGGACTTCCGTCCAGCGCGGGGCAAGAGAACAAACAGCTCAAATGAAACACGCCCAGCACGCAGAACTGGACATACACACACACACAAGCACACACCCACGCACGCACACAAATACACACATTTACGTTACCTTCTTATCCAAGCCCATGTCCTGTTCCGGCTGGTCATCGTCACCGGCGTTGGCCGCTTTTGGTTTGGGCGGCGCTCGTTTTGGTTCCGGCACAAATTGGAATTCATAGCTGTCATTGCCACCCCAGCTGGCCAGACAGCTGTCCTTGGGCACATATTGGGTGACGTCCTTTTTCGTTATCATTTTCAATATCTCGACCGCCTTGGGCGGCAGCAGAGCTTTGATGACCTTAAACGCGGCTGCAAACAGGTGCACAACAACAACAATAACAACAACAACAACATCAGTGTCAAAGGGCAAAGGGCGAAACTTTCAGCCACACAATGCTTACCATTCAGCACCCAGGACAGCTCATATATCAGAATATAGTTGAGCGCATTCGGATAGTAGAGCTTAAACGTTTCCACGATGCGCTTCACAAAGTCCAGATCCATTGTGGCCAGTCCCGTGTCGACCATGTCGAAGAATATGCTCAACTGGGTCAAGTGGCTCTCGCGCTGCTTGCGCTCGATCCAATAAACCACAATCCGCATTAGCTGCTCCAGATCCTTGGTTTTGTTGTGCAATCTGACGCGGAAAATGAGCAGCGGCTTCCCATCGACATCCTGGCTGTGCACAAAGACGGAACCCTCGGTGAGGTACTGCTGATTCAGTTTCTCCTCGGTCAGATCATTGGCGCCGTACGACTGACGCCAAATGCAGGTTTCCCAGAGCTTGTTAAACGACGTCTCCATGTCCAGATCGTGCATTTCCAGAAATCGCTGCAGCCAAACATGATCGTTGCGTATACGATCCAGGTCGACCGGATGGAAGGGTTCTTTCGGCGATGCAAAACCATTAAAATCATAATATTATTAACGATTCATTTGATCGGGTTTCGGTAAAAACAATTCCAACTTTTCAACATTATTATATTTTTTATCAATTATCGCACACATCTGACCGAATTGATAAGATTAATAAACATTCAAAAAAAAATTTGTGTAAACAAAAGTGTAGAAAGAGGCCGACGGGCAACAACAAAAATTACTGTGGGAAATTAATTCTTCAATAACTTCTAAGCTTATTGTCGAACATAGTCTTAAAATCGATATTTATCGATATTAAGGAAATGGGCCCAGATATTGAACAAAAATAATAGACTTCTGCGTAAGGTATACGATAAGTTCAAGTTTCTTGGAATGGACGGAAATGCTTAAATGGACTCAAATATTGGTTTTTCTGTCTGTCACATACATTTGCATAAAACTAATATCCCTTTAGCCAATTTGAAGGGATACAAGTTTTATATATTCTTGTGAGATTTTTTAAAAATGGAATTTATGAATTTATTTATGTTTATAGCTTTAGACGTTTTATTTTTTTTATTTTTTAAATATGTTTGTTTTCTGACTATTTACAAGATCAATAGTAATATTCACTTAAGCACTCCATCTATAGAAATACATACGAAGATCAGCTGACGTTGGAAATTCGAAAACTTTTATATTAAGACTATAAATAATAAAAAAAATAAATAAAGGCGTATCGTTTTAACAACATAAATAAGCAATCGGTTGATGTGCAATAATTTTATATGACCGCGAATAGTTCTCCAGTTGGTGACATACGATTCATGTGAGAGTCATTCAAAATGCTATGTAAATATGTGAATATATGTATATATACATATATATATGTATATACATTTATGTACATAACACTTATTGGTCAAGTAGCTTTAGAGCTTAATGCACTAGCTGCCCCTAGAGGCAAACCTGTAAACGGGGCTCACCTGCGGGCGGCGAGGCGGCGTATTTGTTGTTGAACATTTTCCGGAGTTGTTCAATCTCTGACCTGCTGGGATTCTTAACCTTGACGCCCATTGTTAGCACTCGATGCGGTCGGGAATTGTGCGCAGACTAAATAAACATTGAACCAAGTTCGAATTTCGGCGCTTATCGCTGTCGCGAGTCAAATCGATAATCCACTTTCTCAGTCCACAAATGGGCGCGATAAAGCGATAAGATTTTGGCTTCCAATATTTCCAGTCTTTATCGGCCAGCGGATAAAGCGACAATGTACGAGTGCAAGTGCTTAACGCGACCAACGGCAACGAACTAACTAACGGTGCTCGCGCCGCTGTCGATCAACGAGCGTCGTTGGCAGTCGATCGGCGTGCGCGGCGATGTGGAGCACCAATACACCCAATGGGAGGATGCCTTGAAAAGGGCCGCTGTCGCTGCAATAGAACGTGATCGGATTGCCCGATGCCGGCTGCATTCAAATGAGTTCGCTCTGAGTGAAAGCTTTCAAGAGCGAATTCAGCGAGAGCTTCCACTCGAGCTTTGTGCGTTGCGTATGCAAAGCGCTTAATTTAAGTTACTCAGTTAATAAATACTGTATTATTTACATTCTCATGTACAGAGGTGGAAATTTTGCATATTATTTGGGCGTGAATTTATACGAATAGTCATCGTTGCCGCCCCAGGTCTTCAGGCAGTTGTCCCTGTCCACATACTCGCAAATATCCTTTTTGGTCGTCACACGCAGTATATCCAAGGCCTCCGCGGGCATAAAGGTCTTGACTATTCGAAATGCCGCTAATTAGAAAGAGATTAATTTATAAATTGGCATTCATTCGTTAGTTAACTGTAATTACCACTTAGGAGGAAGGGCAGCTCGTGCACCAGAATATAGTTGGGCGCATTGGGATATCTGTTCTCGAACAGTTGGATAATGCGCTTTATAAAGTCCACATCCAAATTGCTCAGACCCGAGCCGGTCATGTCCATGAAGAGCGTTATTTTCTGTAGATAATTCTCGCGCTGAGTGCGCTCCACCCAGTAGACGACCAGGCGGAGCAGATCGTCTTGGTTCTTGCTCTTCGAGTGCTTCGCGATGTTCACAATGAGCAGCGGCTTGCCCTCCTTGTCCTGGTTGTGCACATAGATCTGGCCATCGTGCAGGTACTCCTGGTTCACGTTGGACTCATTAATGTCGTTGGCACCGAAGCTCTGGCGCCATTCGCAGTTCTCCCACAGGCGCGTGATTGTCTTCTCCACGTCACATTTGTAGGCCTCCAGCAGCTGGCTGATCCATATATCATTATCGTTGATGCGCGCCAGATCGTTCGGATGGAACTCAACTGCAGCGAATAACGTCAACAGGTGATATTTTATTCATTTAACTGTCAACTCACCTGCCGGCGGTTCCGATTCGAGTTTGGCCAGAAAACGGGTCTTCACCTCATTTATCTGCTCGACGGTGGGCGGTGCTCCTTTCGGCATCTCGACTAGCTTCTGTTGGCAACCGGAATAACCGATGGGGCTTAGCTACACGTTGAATTTATATCAAATACTCTGGGTTATCGATCACTGATAACTCATAAACGAAAGTCTCCGAGGGGGGGCGGTTGGGGGGCTGTTGTCACTCGGAGCGGAGCAATTGGGGATGACTTGCCCGTGCCCAGGCCAATCAAGAACTGACAGCTGCAACGCGAACGTGCCAATTGCTCGCCACGCTCTCCGATAATTGTGTGCTCCGGTTCGGGCCGATCTTGAGTGCGACGCGATGCGGGAGGTCGCCGTGACAAACGCGGACTGTTCTTTAATCAATCTACAAAAAACAACAGCAGCAACAACAACAACAACAAGTACATTACCCAAGCCCGCAAATTACACAGGAAGGAAGGCGGGAAAGGGGGGGAGGGGTGAGGGGGCGTGTCGACAGTGGCGATAAGCGGAGCGAGCGAACAGTCCGACCAACGAGCCCCGATTTGTGTGTGGGACTCTACCATGAAGTTGGTTTTATTATTTTCATTTATTATGGGTTTGACTTAGGCCATTACTGGTGCATATGTTTGAAGAATAGCTACGGGTAGAAACGGTCTTTATATCTTTTACTTACGGATGTGTTCCGGAAAACTTTTATGACGCTACACAATTTCGACTACTGTGTTATTTTTATTAAATTTTAAATTATTATTGATAAGAATATGACCATAAAGATATAAATTGAACAGACAATTTGAAAGTTCACAATGTTAGTTTAGTTTATATAAAGAAATCTACAGTATATATTTTTTTTTGACTTATTTGAACTTAATGTGTTTTCTGTGTTTTATAACGATTTTTTTTCCACATTTAACATTTATTGTGGAGCGGGAAGTACTGTTCCCAGTAATTAGCACATCTGTCAGTTAATTACTGTGCAATCTGCAAATTTAATGCACTTTATACCCTATACTCATTTAAAATGGGTAAACGAGGGTATATAAGCTAATGTAAAATCAACAGCCGAATGGATCGTTTGGTCAAAAAATGTTGAAAAATGTGCTTTTGGCAAACCATAATTAAAAACTCATTCCATATCAAAATCGGTTTGGTTTCAGGCGCAGCATGTTACAGCAATTTAGAGCTGGGTATCCCATAGTCGGGCATCCTTGAACAGAAGTCTTTCATTTTATTTTTAATTATTAACGCTGTCTGGAAACAATACAAGTGTAGTTAATTTTTTATATATTCATTTGTTTCCACCTTTTAAAAAAAAGTTTTGAGTTAATCTACGTCAAAAATTAAATAAGAAATTCAGCTTCCTAGCTGAAACAATTTGGTCTGTCATTTATTCAATCAGTCAGTCAGTCAGTCAAACCACACGCCATTGCACGCTTAAAATAAGTAGCTAATTCTACAAAAAAAAAAAAATGGTTCTTTTTAACACGTTCTAAAAGATTTCCCATTTTCCCTTTGAACTAATTTTACTGCCAATTTCTAATATTTTTGGCAACTCATCTGCCTGGCGCTTTCCTCGGCATTTGTTGACATTGGTCGGCAGATGATAAGAGAGGACAATAACAATGAAACGCCAGCATTTACATATTGAAAGCTCCTTCTCAGCTGGCCCGCAGCAGCAGCAGCCGCAGCGCCCCCCCTCTGATATCCATTAACCGTTGCCTGGCATGGCATTCAGGCCATCATCAGAAACTTTCGCTTGCCGTTGGCCCAGTTGTGTTGTTTACGTGAAAACGTGCGCGTGGAACGCCACCGTCCGCCCCATCAACCGTTTCTGGTCCAATGCGGATGCAGTGCAGCAGGAGCAGTGAGCGCTAAGCTGTCAAAGATGAAGTTCGCCGAGCATTTAACGGCGCATATAACGCCAGAGTGGCGCAAGCAGTATATTAACTACGAGGTAAAAGACTCGCGGGGCGAGTGCGAAAAAAAACTGAGACGAAAAAAGTGTGTATCCCATAGATTTCGAGAAGCGTGTGCTTTTCCGAGCTGTCAGTTCGTCGGTGACGTCATGTGAAAAACTGGCTGGCCAGCTGTCAAAAGTCAGCAGAAAGCTTTTGGCGTGTGGCGCATTTGGCGCATGCGCTTTGCTTGCCACGTTAGCGGCCGTTTTGTTGTGCTCGCCTCGAACGTAAACAATGCGAAGAACGCGAACAGAACAGCACAGTGTGTGGAAGAAGTAAATGCACGCACAATTGAACCTGGGTAATTGCACGTAAAGTGAATTGGTGATTCGATAACTTGCCCGATAACATATCGATCACTGTAATAATGAAAACAGCTGTGATGGCAATTTA
>SCDS01000834.1:3468-25704 GCA_004149465.1 Drosophila nigromelanica
TATATATATATATATATATATATATATATATATATATATATATATATATATATATATATATATATATATATATATCTATGAGCAATCTACACATGCCCACAAAAATATAAAGTTTTTTCCTTCCCTTGACAAGTATTTTAATCAATGGAATGCTGTTAGTGTCATGTGTATGAATGTGCTAAATTTATGGCAGTACTACTTTATAGCTGTAAATATTTATGGCTGCATCACATACATTAATAAGATGAAAAATTTAAACAAATAATGCACGAAACAAAAATTGGGGCTTACACACACACTCACATTTATATATTTGCATAGGTGGTATGTTTTATGTACGAGTATATGTATATAAAGAAATGGTTTCCCTGTTCAATCGTTAATGGGTAATAATACACAAAAACGTTTGATACTATTTTGTTCTGAATAAAATCATGATTTCAATTTTCGAGAATTGTGACGAGGCTTATTCAGCTGACATGATATTATGAACTTGCTCCAATTTGAAAGCAAGTCGTTGTTTTTGCGAAAATTCGTCCTCCTCCAATGTTACCGTTAGCTGCTCATTATACTTAACTGCGTAAGTGTAGAGCTCATGCAATGCACAATTTGTATTAAACTCAGTTGTGTGAAGCTGAAATCATGAAAAAGAAGAAATTTTACAATCACGACATTATTCCAAATATAAAACAAGTAAGATTGCTCTAGTCGGGACCACCCGACTAGGAGATAGCCTGAGCCCAGCACTTAAAACATACACACAAACTCTCGGCATTTTAATATTGAGGTAGTTAAAAATTAAAAAAAAATTTAATTTATAATCAACGAAAAAAGAAATATTTTACACCGGGAGTCGAACCACCGACCCTCACATACCCAAACCATATACCCTTTTTTACCCATTTTCAATGGGTTCAGGGTATAAAAAATTTCAAGGAAGCCCCAAAAAGAATTCCAAGGAAAACGCTAGACAAAATTCTGCATTTGTATGTATGTGTGCACACAAACACAGAAATTGCTTGCGCTTCAACCAATCAGCTGCGCTTGGCCCTCCTTCTGCCTGTTACATACATTTGCACAAAACCATTATTCCCTTTTTTAACCCATTTTCAATGGGTTCAGGGTATAAAAAGCCATTCCTCATCACAATCGGTTCAGTTTTTACCAATTTATGGCAGTTTGAAAATTTGACCAATGCCCAGATGGGAAATATTGGACACAATTTGCACATGAACATCGACCAAAAATAGTGTTCCGAGATTTAAATGAAGAATTCATTTAGAAGCCAAATCATTGATAAATAGCTATTCCCCATCAAAATCGGTTAAGTTTTGACCAAGTTATGGTAGTTTAAAAATGGGACCCATGCCCAGATGGGAAATATTGGGCACAAATTTAACATGAACATCGACCAAAAATTGTGTTCCGAGATTTAAATGCAGAATTAATTAAGAGGCCAAATCATGGATAGAAAGCCATTCCCCATAAAAAAAGGTTCAGTTTTGACCAAGTTATGGTAGTTTTGCGAGATTTAAATCTGTAAAAATGTATCCGATAAAATATCAAAATTAATCTTTGCGAGCTTTTATGACAATATCTGAGAAACTAGTTTGCAGAGAAACAGAAAGGTAGACGAACAGGCGGACTTTTATATATCGACTTGGTTGTTGATACTGACAATATATATGATTTTTAATACGTTGCACAGGTATTTTAAGGAGGCGTACCAGCTTAATTGTAGGACTAACGATAAGCCTGAGGGAGATACAGATTTTCGGGTTTTACAGGTTTGATTACTTTGCCTATAAGGAAATTCTGTGTGTGAATTTTATATTGGGTTAATATACGACTACAATACGCTACTCAGACAAGGTCTCGGACATCAAACAGTTTGAAAGACATTTGTACGTAATTGATGAGCATTTTACTTACCCTTGATTCTTCAGCAAGCATAGCATTCATATCCTGATCGGAAATTGATGACATATCCCGAATATCTCTATAATACCGATCAACCCACTTTCGATACTCGGGTATATCTTTAGCATATAATAGCTTTGAGCTTGGTGAATCTTTGCCTGAAATAAAGATAAAATCTTAAAATGTTTATTATTTTATAGTTTATAGTTATCTTACCCAATCGATGGTCCGACGTTGAGCACGAATCCATAAATGTTTGAGCTACAACTGACAGACATGAATCCACAATATTGGATTTATGTATATCAAATACAAAGTTTGGATTTTTTATTAAATTCACCCAAAAGCTACATCAATGAAACAAAAGAATACAAAGACAAAATTACTGGCATTGCCTTAACCATTCACAATATATATAAATACAAACCGCAAAGGTAGGCTATTGCTTTTCCAAGTGTGCACGACTTCAGGATCTGTAATTCCATGATAAAGTGCTTGGTCGTCCAGAAAGTCAAACATATATTTAATTGCCAAAGGCAAGGCAGAGCCACGATGAGCGGTGCTGAATATTGTCTCAAATAGGTCATCAACGAACTTCTGCAAAGTGCCCTTAGTCGCCAGCAGTCTTGTTAGGTATATTTCAGAGACCAATTTATTAACACGTTCTCCTTCCTTTTGAATATCACTGTCATGGTGTTTGACCAAATGCCAATATTTTATCCCATTGTCATGCATGTCATTATTTAACGGGCTGCCGGCGCGGCTGAATGTCGGTGAGGAGGAGGTGTACTTCGATATATTTAGAGTTTCATACCTAAATGGCAGAGAAGCAATTTATTTTGCTACAATTCAAAATATAACGCTAAAGAACAGCACACTGTTTTCATAACTTTGCAGAGGGTTGTATAACTTGGTCAATGCACACTTATAAGACGCATGAAAGAGGACATCTTCAATCCCACACAATACATGCATATTATCGATATATAATCAAATGAGATTTCTCTAGTCGGGACCGCCCGACTAGGAGATACCCTAAACCCAGCATTTCACACATACACAAAAACGCACGGCACTTTAAGAGTATTACGGTGGAGAAAAAAGTAAATAAATAAATAATTAATGAAAAAAAACAAACAAAAAATGTTGCACGCAACTTTAGCTGCTCGACACTTAACGGCTGCACCAAACTACCAAATAACTTTCTTATGATAAACATAATTTAACCATCGCGAAAAAAAATTCCAAAAAACTCGACATTTGTCATAAGCACGATAAATGATAAAATTCAAGATAGCCAATGCGAAAAATATTCCATTCCATACACTGTTTTAAAGAAACTTTCACGACATTTAGATATTTCCCATTCATATACTACGACCTAAACATATAATATGCAACTTACTAAATATACATGCTTACATATATTATACATACATATATACGAACAAAATATAATACAGAAAAGTGTTCTAAATTTTTCTATTTCTTAAAAATTATTTTATATTGTAGTATTCTTATTTTTAAAATTATAAGTTTAATGAAGTCTGGCAAAAACCTAATAGCACCAATCTATAAATGATCGGACGATTGTAATTTACTGACTATAGATATCGTACAAACATACGTTGGTCATATTTCTGCAAGAGTTTTATATCTTCGGCATCCCGAAGTAAAGCGTTTCTTTATGTTTTTACTTACTTGTGAGATTTCTCGTTCTTATCTGATAATATACTAAAATTATAAATGGAACTTTGTTTTGGTACTAGACTTAAACCAGCTCCATCTGGCACATTGTAATGTTGCAATGTGTTTAGTTTCTTCCACTCGCTCTCCGTTTTTGAAGTAGCGTCTTCATCGTATAGGATTACACGTCCGGTGGCTCCAGTTCGCCACTCTAAATTATAATAAATAAACAAATTTCAAGATTACATAAGTATAACTAGATTTATGGTATTGTTAAGTGTACATTACATACCCAAATCTAAGTCATCTTTCCGTGGCCTCTGGCTAGAGGGTATATTTCTATAAATTGTTTCCAAACATTTCTCTTTGACTTGACCGATCGTATCGCAGTCGAGCACCTTAACTGACACGTTCTCTGTGTGGGATGGCAACATGTCCAAATTATTACAAAATATTTGCTGCTGTATGATGCTGGCATTCACTGTCATTGGCCGAAAATCAATAGATTGCCGAATTAGTTTCTCCTCGCTGAGAGAGTAGCGAGCCTCGTGAGTACATGCATCAACTGGACCCTTATCTACTTGGCCCTTAACTGCACGAAATAGCATGTAAAGAGGCTCTCCGGCACACTCTTTTAGAAATTTGTACAGAAGAAACGTAAACCAAGCACTCAACATTTTCTCAGCAACACTCTCGGTGCGCCGAAGCAATAATTTTGGATGACTTTTGCCTTCAATGCATTTTTCAATAAGATCCGCTAATAGAGTTTTCAATATGTCGGTACAATACTCCAGTTTTGATTGCAATGTAACCATTATTAATGAGGCAACATTGACACGTTCTCGCATTGAAAAATATCGATTAGACTCCAATGTTCTTATAAAAAGCAGAAGAAACGTTTTGTTCATAATGAGTTGAGCGAATAGACGCAAGCCTTTTTCTTTGCGTAATAGTTCAGGCCTCTCCCACTGTAAGACGATGTGATCCTCATGGTTGGGAAATAATATTTTCATAGCATATGATCGATAATCCAAAAATGGTATGCCACCAGAAGTTAAATCGCCTGTTAAGTCTGTCATTTCGGTTTGAAGTTCTGCAAATGCTTCCTTACACTCAGCAGCCACACGCAATTCCAATATATCCATCTGTTCTTGCATGTTGCGGAGCACACGGTTAGACTCTGAGGTCTTCTTTCTATATGCCACAAGCAATGCAACAAAAATGACCAAAAATACAGCGCAACCGGCGATTACAACAAAGACAACGTTATCTCCCCAGTCCATGATTAGGTTCGAGGATTCGTAACTGAGTATACCAATACGATACTCCAATGATGATCCAATGCGTACAATCACCTCGGGACCACTGGGGCTGTTGCTTGCTGCTGCCGCTTCAGTGGGTGGTCGGCATGTTAATTGCTGCCGTGAAAGAGACGTAATATTGCAGAAACCATTACCGATTTTTACTTCAACATCACTTTCCTTGCAGGCGCGATCAAGATTACGACCATTTATGGTAAGATATTCGCTCTTGAAGTATTTGACGCGTTCCTCGAACATGAAATATTCTGGATTCGGATAAAGTTCAAAATGGTTGTTATGTTTTTTTGATAGATTTTGCACTCTTAGCACATTGTCCATGAGAAAACCGTATTCCAACAACGTGGGATTCTCGGGATCCAAGATTTGGCTATCTGCCTCAATAATAGGAGATGGACATTCCATTTCTGTATCAGACTGAACTCGGCATTGATTTGCATACATTTGACCCTTGTAAAACACATAGATGCTTGGCGCTTGTATGCTGGTAAATTGTGTCCCCGTAACTACAATTCGGATTCCGCCAGCCGGAATGCCCTTCGGCACTTTAATCTGGGCACTCGGGCCGGAACTCACCTGCTCAACAGTTGGATCGAGAACATATTTAAAATTGTAGTCGTTAAATTCTCTCGGTCCATTGTCAAAGGACATCTTTAGGCGTCCCTCAATAATACCTGGAGACGGCGCAGTTCGACAAATCGCTTGCGATGAGTCAGTACTAATGATTTTACAAGGCAAATGATCATTTATAAAGGCTTGTATGTGTGAACCGGCATTCAAGTGTTTGCCAATTATCCGTATTTGTGTACCTCCTGAGGTTGGGCCAAACCGTGGATAAAAATTCGATATTTTCGGATCAACAAACTCGTAATCCTCTTTCGATTCACCACGATAGTCACCGATTTGCACCACAATACGGCCATTTCTATACATCTGCTCACCGGGGCTATCCACTGTGCATACAATTTGTTTTGTATCAATGTAAAACTGTTGAAATGGCATGCAATTAATGCCGGCTATACGAACACCAGAGTAGATGTCATTGTAGCTTTTTCCAAGATTTATGCCCTTTATCGTGATATTGGTGCCGCCCTCCCAAGGACCAGTTTTGGGACCAAACGAATGTATTTCAGGATTTGGACAAATTTCGCTTCGATTAAGCCAATCCGTTTTGCCCTCATTATTTTTATTACATTGTTCAACCACCTCGCATGTGTTTGTCGATGAGCACCATCCGCAATTATACTTCTCAGCCAGTGCTAAACATATACCACAACTGTCAGCCATAACGCGACAACGATAAATCACAACTGCAAGTAAAGGATATAAACAAATGTTAAGTAAGCACAGCAAAAGCACTGAACTGTTTTAGTTTAGATGTAAGTAAATCAAGAATTTAGTTTCTATAATGGGGGCCAAGCGCAGTACGTGTAAACTTATGTATGTATATTCATACATACATACATACAAGAGGGTTGAAATGTTTGTAAAGGCAGATCGCAGAATTCAGGGTATTTACTAGTTAGGCGCTTCCGACTAAAGCCTTCTTACTTGTTCTGTTTTCAAAGTAAACAAGAATATAAAGCTCTCTTTAGGATGCTACAAATTAAATAGCTTTGCAGACATTAATATGTATGTTATGCAGCTTTTCATATCGCTCCCATGGGAGCAATTGGCTTTTTTTGTCCTATCTAAAGCTAGCAATTAAGGGCGACATTGTGCTCCGAACATATGAGCAAAATCTTATCAATAAAACATATGTACATGACTATAAAATACAGCTTAGGAACAATTGGTCGAAAAATAGTTTTATATGAGAACTCGTTTGATTTTCTAAGACATCCCAACCAAATTTAGCCACTGTGGGAATCCCTACGGCTCGTACAAATGAGCAAATTATTACCAACATCGAATTGTTTCTTTAATGTAGCCTTTAATAGACAAAACAATCGGTCTAAAATTGCGCTTTTAGCCGTATTCGCACATGTGACATGTATAGTAATGATGAGAGAATACTTACCGTGAATATTATGAGGATTGTCAAGAGGCTTGGATCCACCCCATATAACAGCGAAAGTTGCGGTTAAATTCGGTGATCTGGATGTGTACTGAAATTCCATGCTGTCACAGTAGATCGTATCGCCAAGCAATTGAGCATTTAGACTGGTGACGCGACCTTCAATATTAAACTGGCAAACGAAACGTGTCTGCACAATAAACTGGCCAATGATGTGAACCTTAACCTTGATGGATTTGCTGGTTCCAGCAGCGACAAGGACTTCGCTGCCATCGCCAGTGGCGTTAATGGTCGGACAGAAGCCAGGACCAGATCGATAGCTTGGACCTATGCGGCTAACGCCCGTCACCAATATATCGTTACGGCAATTTTCGGCTGTATCATGTGTACAGCGATGAGCTTCAACGCACCAGTCGCATGGAAATTCTGATGATACGCAGCGTGTGCATGACGAGTGTGTGCTGCAGTCGAAAAACGTAAAGTCTGTAGATACAAGATCTGGGCCGTTTCTTGTTCGCACAGACAGCTTTGCTGTAAAATGATGTTTGCCCTGCTCAATCTGGGGTAGCATATCCGTTCGGGGCGTGGTACAGTTAACGCCGTTACGTTTTTTCGTCGCATTTGTAAATAGTGCCTTATCCTCAGTGGTGAAAGCGCAAATTAGATTCTCCTTAAGTTGGGGTAAGTGATCGATGATCAGCTCCAAGGTGCGAGCGGTGGTACGCTGGAGTTGGTGCGGCACCACGCTGGTTATTGTCGTACATTTACCCGTTTTGTAGCTCACCCAATATAATGGATCATTAGCGTCATCCTGACAATTTGATCGTGGACTGCACTTATTTTCCAATGAGCACCAGCCACAGTATGGATCTCTGGCGCCCAGGCATTTGCCACAGGTTTTAAAATCGGCACAGTCATACACCTTTACTTTGGACACCTTGCGCTCGGACATAGCGTACACATAAAGGTTTTGGTTATCGAACTGCATGTCCTGATTAATAGCAGAGCCCACATCTACTGCCAAACTAGCATATTCGTTTGCAACGGTCGATGATTCAACGACTACTTTCTTAATATAACCATCGACTGTTCCAATAAACACAACCGTATAGCCACTAGTGCTGGTTGCAGCCACCGATGTGAGTATCGTGTTGAACATTGCTACTGGAACGGCAGTGATTGGCTGCTCCCCTCCTAACGGTGAATTAACATCCAATCCGCAAAAGTCTTCGCCAATGGTTTGTAGTTTCTGCAATATCCAAATTTAATCAATATTAAACAAGTGAGAAGGTTCTAGTCGGGACCGCCCGACTAAGAGATACCCTTAACCCTGCGATCTGTCTTGATACAAATATTAACTTGCTTGCATTTAAACATACATACATAAATTCACACACACATACACTTTACTCGGTAGTTGAACTCGGCCCCTATTATAGAAACTAAATTTTTGATTTTCTTTTAAACTAAATGTATTATCAGGACTTATTCAGAGCATTGAAATGTAAGTACAAACCAATAGGCAAGTCTGTAGTATTTGATTTATTGATATTTGGGGCGATTGGGGGAGGTATGCAAAACCTGAAATATTTACAATCTGTGAATGCTGTTTACGCAAACATATTTGGTGGCTCTAGCTCTTGTGGTTTAGGAGTTATGCTAAAAAAAAACCGGGGAAACACAATGATAAATATCGATAATAAGAGAGGTGGGTTATCGAACATTTGATATAAACTTGATCTGCGTATGATATATACGAATCGAATGAGTCCAAGATCAGCTTTCTAGCTTCTGTAGTCTCTGAAATCGACTCGTTCATACAGAAAAACAGACAGACGGACATGGGTAAATCGACACGGCTAGTGATAGTGTTACAGGGTCGGAGATGTTTCTTTAAACCTGTTGCATACCTATGCGCAAAACCATTATACCATTTTTACCCAATTTTAATGGGTTCAGTTCACAATTGACAGATATATCATACATCAACTATTTGACATCTTCATACATACCGTTAAAACACAGGGCATGCTGGGCGATATAAAATCGAGGCCACGCATGCCATTTCCATTAAAGCAAAATTTAATGTTTTGCATGAACTTGCGACGAATTGATTTTAATGAATATATGCAAAGGGCCGAGTTGTTGGTTGGGCTGTTGCTTTCCCCCTTTGAGAAGACAGCAAAAAGTACGTCGTCTTGAATTGTGATACCTAAGCTTTGTGCTAAATCGGAACTGGGCTTGCCTAAGAATCCAGCCTGGACCAAGTTAAATTTAGTACCGCCCTGAGCGTCACTTATACACTCCACCGGAATTTCTGTGTAGGAATAATAGTTGGAGTCTTCCTGGCAAATTCTAACCAACTTTGTTATATACTCCTTGGGAGACGAGTGATGATTGTGCTTCAACTGTGTGGTGAGAAAATAGGAAAACCGCTCCGAGCTGAATCCGTACACATAGTTAACCAAATATGTTTCACGGGCATATGAATTAATGAAGGTGCGGGTACCAGTCGTGACAGCCGATGATGCAATTTGAAACATTTTAGTTTTCTCTAAGGATCGAGATGCCACAGCGGGTATTTCACTGCGGTAGGGCGAATTGTTAGTATAGGTAACGCCCACGTACATAACATTTGTCACTGGATGTTGGGGCGGTCCAGGCGCTATAAAAGCCACTGTTGAGGAGTTGGCATCATTGGCAACAACTGCGTCCGGTACCTCGTGTTCAACGATGCTAACATTCTGAAGATTGCGCACTGTACACGTGCCCTGGAATAAGGATCCACAAGCAATGAGACGTGATGTGGCCCGATCTATAAGTAACACCTTATTATAGTTATCTGTCGGTTTTCGCACGGCATTAAGCGGACAGTCAAGTATAGTGCATTCGACTGAATCATTTTGAGGTCCCGTCTTCACGGTTTCGTGCAGTTCCAAGTCTGGCGATAGTTGATACAATCGATTCACGCCGCCAACAAACACACGTCCTGTTATTGTATCCACAAGCAGATGATTGAGCCTTGTATCAAATTTGGCAACATTTGTTATTATACTGCTGTTGAAGTTTCCGGCAAGCCCATTTAAGTCATTTTCAGTTGAATTAACTATCTGGACACTGCGACCACTCCTTTCAACTCGAAGAGTCAGTACGGGCGACTCATTCGCTAATACAGAATTTTCGAAATTTGTTATTAATAGTAAACAGAGTAGAATATTCATTTCCACAATCACCGGCTAATCGCCACAATGGCGATCAGATCGAAATATAAATAATCCTCAGCAAAGGATTTCCAATTGGTTATCTTTATATTCTAGCAATTTCCAGTTTGTCCTCAGTTTTCCACTGACGGATATATATGATTACTCTATATTTTTGTGTGTATGTCTTGCAAGCAGCCACAGTAAATGCTACCTTTCAAATAAAGAGTTCTGTTTTTTCCATATCCATTTGGCATACATACATATGTATATATATATATATAAATATGTATATATAATTTACAACTTCGAGTATCGTATCGACTCCCAGTTTTAATTATGGGCTGCTACATTATTTTTGTTTCGTGTGCACCTACCGGGAAAAAAATACAAATTAGAGATGGATATTAAATAGTTAAAAGATATCACTAATATAGAACCTTAATAAAACAATAAAAACGCGATTGTGCAATACTCAGTCACATCATCGATTTTTGTAATTTATGGGGGCAACAACGGGCGTGGCTGACATTTTCCAGCTTGATCTTTAGATGAGGTCATTAGAAGTGATGATTGTACTTGTGGCATGCAATGCAACTGCCTGCCAAATTTGAGGACTCCTGCTTAAAAATTGTGTGGAAGACATAGACTTTCGCGGCTTACACGCCCCAAGATAGCGATTGGCCACGCCCCCAGTTAGCGTATCCAATAAATTCTGCGATCTTTGGAGTAGTCATCAGTAATCTGTCTGACAAATTATATGTATGTATCTAGCTTCAAAGCTGAGTAATATATATTATTTTGATAATTTTGCCACGTCGCCAGTAACCGAAATATTTTAACACTTTATCTGACGCAAGTATACACAATATATATTCCAAATTTCAAGACGCTAGGTCCAATAGCAGCACACAAATTGCGTTCCTACGGACAAACGGGCAGATGGTCAGCAATGCGGATATTGCACTAACCCAATATACACTTTTCACTTCGTAAACGAGTTTAAATACATGCATATTATTCTCCATCTTTATACTCGTCCACGATGTGAAAAAAATGTGATTGTGCAATGTCCGTTTTATTTTCCGTTTGTCCGTATGAACGCCAATTTTTTTCGCCGCTGTTGAAGCTAGCGACTTCAATTTTGAATATATACTCATGTGTACCCACGTGGGATAAAGGTTTGGGGATTTTGCACATCGACAAAAGGTGAATAATTCTACAATTGTGAAGCCACCTTGTTTCCTTGCGACCTTGACATCCCGGCTATGCCCACTAAAGCGCCCCAGAGTCCCTATCCCCCAGAAACGCCATTCTTTTAACTATGTGAATGAGTATAAAAATAAAATTGTTGATCATAGAAACTTTATAATATAGTGGTACGGCTCGAACTCTATGCAAAATTTCAAGATAGAGTTTAAACTGAGAAAGAGAGCCTAGAAGACAATGGGATCAGCTACATAAGCTTTGCTGTTGTTACTGATTAAAAATATATATACTCTATGGGTCGGGTGGTTTCTTCCACGCGTTACACAATTTGTGATTATATATATATATATATATACACATATATGTATATATGGTACTCAGGAACTTAAGAAACCAAACTGCAGCTCTCTTGCTACTAACATATGGATAGAGCTAAATCGACTCGGCTGTTGATCCTGATCAAGAGTATATTACTTTTCATACATTTACACAAAAAAATATGGTGGTTCGGTTCACGGTTCAAAGAAATGGTTCGCCTTTCGATTCTTGAACCGGTTTTCTAGAATAATTTACCCAGATTTTGGTTCGAGCTTTGGTTTGGTATGTTTTCAATTTAGAAGGAAAAAATATTTGTAGGAAATTAATTTATATTCTTAATTATTAGTTTTTTTTATTTATTTTCTATTTTAATTAAAAGGTAGAATAAAATTTTTATCGAATTTTCTAGGAATTTAAATTTTTGGGGTTGAATCTTTTTGATTCTTTGAAATTAAACCTCACTATTTAAAAAGAGAAGCTGTTGCGGGGTTTGGGTTAAGGTTCGGCAGAATTTTCGGGCCAGTTGGTGAAGGTTTGGTTTATTTTAAAAATAAAAAATAAACAAAATCTTTTTTTGTAAAATAACTATTACGTCAAAATGTGTTTTTGTTTTTAGTGTTTTGCATATTTGGTTTGTGATTCTGTTAACATGATGCCACACCGAGTATATAGAATAATATGGGTTCTTTTTTTCTTATTATACATATATATACATATATTCCCATATATATACCGTGCTATCAGTTATTTTTATGTATGTGTGTATGTATATACGCGTAAATGCATTTAAATGTGCAAGTGTAAAGAATGGAATTGATTCGATTTTATATATACACATGCATATACATATACATTTGTCAATAAAAAAAAAGGCTTGTAAATCCAATCATACCCAATACAAATCACTGAATTAGCCCTTTAATTATATTTATTATTACATTAAATGACTGATAGTCTTGAGATTGCCAATGCCCACTGTTTGAAAAGTCTCGTCGCACAAGTACTAATTACTGTCAGTCTCTTCATATTTCATTGAAATCGGACATTTTGTGTGTGCCACACAGGATAATTTCAGCCCCAACTATGATAACGATGTCGGTGACTTGTATTCTGGCAAGCCCACGCCCAGCGCTCATTGAGACCGTTGTATGTGTTAATAAAGCTTACTGTAGGTTCCGCGACATTGGGAATATGCACACAAGTTATAATATTTTTGGTATTTGCAAGAGCGAGATTTAAATATTGCACGAAATCATTCTTTTGATTGTAATAAACGTATTAGTGTACACCTGACGTATGTACACATATAATGTATGTATGTGTGCAGAACATACATGCGCACTTTGCATCTGCAGTTGGTTTTTTCATGGTTCTTTTGTGCAATAAAAAAAAGCCCACTTACACTTTTTATTAACATCATATGTACATGTTGTAAGTGTTTGCAATATGCAACACCTTTACTTATATACATGAATATACATGCAGCACGTACATAATTGTAATCTTGAAGCAAAATTATTTTTAACTATTCAACTAATTTCTTTTCTTTTCAAAACTCTGTTTAATCCTTGTACGTGGAATTGCTGACACATATATAAATGGCAAACGAAAATGAAAAATTCAAATTTCTTATTAAGACAAAGTACTGCTCTAGAAACTTTGATAAACGCAAAATAGTTGGTTTTTGCACAATACATGTACACTTTTTGTAGCATCCAAACGACATACGCACATACACATACTAAATAAACACACAGCGACACACTAGAATGCAACTCTACCATTTTCAAGATGTCGGATACATTAAAATATCGATAAGTTAATGTATTCTACCAATAACATTCCAGTGTTCCACAGCGGTTAAGAATCGTTGTGCAACTCATTACAACGCCCAAAAACATCGATGTTTTCAATAATACAACAATGCTTTGATTTTTTTCCATCTCTACAGTGTGACCAATTTTTCAGTTCTCTTTTCTTCACAGCGTGCCGCGTGTAAAGTTTTTAATAAAGAATTTGATCAAAATGGAAGATGATAACGAATTTCATTCAAAGTCGGGCGCATCAGACACTTTCCCGATTCAATGTTCAGCACTGCGCAAGAATGGATATGTAATGCTAAAGGGACGTCCCTGCAAAATCGTGGATATGTCTACCTCCAAAACAGGCAAGCATGGCCACGCCAAAGTCCACCTTGTTGGCATCGACATATTTACACAAAAAAAGTTCGAGGATATTTGTCCCTCCACCCACAATATGAATGTGCCGCATGTAAAACGTGAAGATTACCAGCTTACCGATATTAGCGATGACGGGTACCTTACTCTGATGTACGAAAACGGAAATATCCGCGAGGATCTCAAAGTTCCCGAGAGTGCAGTGGGAACTACTTTGCTGGCCGACTTTAAAGACGGGAAGGAAATGTTGTGCACCGTGCTTTCATCCTGTGGCGAAGAGTGCGTTATAGCCACCAAAACCAATACTGCTTTGGATAAATAATCTGAATGAAAATGTGTCATTCACCAGTCTGATGCTGGACAAAATGTAATGATATAATGAAATAATATCCATTAAATGATTGAAAAATACAAACTCTTTTATATATGTATGTATCTATGTAGAGGTTTTTAGTTTAATATTCAAGGTGCACATTCGCTCTGGAATTATTAGGAGCATTCGCCATTTTGTAAAAATTCAGTGGCTGACAGAAAAGCAAGTTGCGAATATGCATTCGTGATTTTTTATTAGTTAAATATACAAAATGGTAAGAGACTTCACAAACACGTGGATCTTGCTGGTTTTATTCGCGATCTGTTTGACATATAAAATGGCTGAGGTTAGAGCAAGAAATACGAGTACATTTTCTAAAATTGTTTGACAGGGGAAATTTTACATATGTACATATGTGTTTTGATTAAGCTTGTATCCATTGAAAATGGGTAAAACAGATGATATTCATGAGTAAATATTTTTTCGTTGTAATGCGCCAAATTGGTATGCACGTTTTTATAAAGTGCAAATGTACGCGTTTATCTGATGGCATTTCTTCAATCGATCGAATTATTGACGAACTAACTAGTTGATTCAATCACATTCACCAAGCCATAATTTAGAGCCAAATGTTCGTTTGGTAGGCTCAGTTGGGTCCCATTTAATATCTTTATTTATACTTGCAGAATGCATTAAATTTAATTTTCATTTTATACTCGATATTTTACAAAGGTATTTAATCTTTAGTATGTTTTAAAATTGGTAATTTTTTTCGCTTAGCTTGGCAAATTATTATACCCTGACTTCATTGAAAATGGACAAAAAAGGGTATAATGCTTTTGTGCAAATCTATGTAGCATTTAGAGCGGAGCGTCTCCCATCCCATAATGCATACATATTCTAGATCAAGATAAACAATCAAGTCGATCTAACCATGTATATTTGTATGAAAGCGTAGATCTCGAAAAATATGAGCTACACTAAAAATTTTTAGTATGTCCGTGGCACGCGCAGATAATTTATTTAAATTGATCGATAACCTACATTTCTAAAACCAATCAAATCAACAACCTCCAACATTTTTTTTACCTTATTTCTTTAATCTGAATATACTTTATAAAAACATAGGTTATTAAAGAAAACGCGTTGTAAAATTAAACTGATTTCACAAGCTAAGTAGCAGTAAGTCAGGGTATCTCCTAGTCGGGCGTTCCTGACTTGAGCAGTCGTACGGTCTTTTTATACCCTGTAGCCATCGAAATTGAGTAAAAAGGGTAATGCAGTAATTGATTTATCCATGTCCGTCTGTATGATCGAAGCGATCTTGGTAACTTCATAAGATTCTCCGTGCGTTTGCATGTGTGTGTGAATGAAAGAGGGTTAATAAGTTTTTAACAACAGATCGCAGGGTTCAGGGTCGGGCGCTCCCGACTTAAGCCTTCTCACTTGTTGGAAAATTTAAGGAGAATTGACATCATCAAACATGTGCGTCAAGTTAGCAACGGTCATTTATCGTCGATTTTCGGAACTTGGTTTCGGGGCCGGAACCAGATATTCATCTAGCGCTTATTTATGTATTTCGGCACTAAATCGATTAAATTAAATTAAACATTTTTAATTTTGTTTTAAATAAACCCTTTTGTTTACAATAAACCTTTTAATATGCGCAAAAATATCAACATTTAGAGACAATACCCCATGGCTGGCTTAAAGCCTAAAGTTTTTCTACATTTTCTGGGAAGATTTCTCAAAGTCGTTAGTAACGTTTCCGAGATATTTTAATCGATGATGCAGCAACTTTGTTGCCAACCCCTAAAATATTTACCTTGCTTTGATAGATTATATTTTAACCCACAGATAATGGATGGATGGATATATACGATGTACCAATTTTTATGTATTGTAAGCCATTTTTAAGATACACTTGAAAAAAATCGTTATTACACATTTAGATATAATTTAGAAAGAGTCAAACAACCTCAGTTAGTTCATTTAATAAGTCTATCGAACTGCTAGTTCACAAGTGTATAAACTGAGCCATTGCATGGAACGAGCGTACGAGAGCCAAGAGTGCATTTCAGCAGTGGTGATTGGATCTTCATATCAAAACGTATTGAAACAGTTGGATAATCTGAACAGGCGCTTGCCTGCATTCCTCACAGGGGGAGTTTAACATTGTTATCTCCCGCATCATCGAGTTATAGAGAAAATGTCATTAACAACGAACGTCCGAGTGGATAGCAATTTATTGGCTCAATCCATATTTTGATATGGACCAATGCATGAGAAACATCCGTATATATTACCCTATAAACATTACTTTACAATCATTTTAGTATATTACAGTCATTCATGTACCTTAAGGTACAAATATATATCCAGAGTATATATTAAATACAAATTGCTTTATACTATACTACTAGCTGTAACAAAAGCTTCTGAGAATACAAGTGCGGTACTCGATCAAGATATAAGATTAAAATTGCAGTACTGCACCATACCACAATTTTCAAGCCAAGCAAATTCAAATAAATTAAGTTTAATTTTTACATGCCATCGATAGTAAAAAATATACGTCTGTTCATCTCAGTGTTACCAATAGTTTTAATTCCTTGACATCGTTTCCAAGAATTTACTCATTTGGCACTGTTAAACAAATTTTATTTCTTTATTAAATTTTTAGGTAATATACCTACTTCCCGGAGTCAGAAATCGATCCCCCGTGGAAAACTACATAGATTTTGCAAAAACCTTAAATAAAAAATTAATTTCGACCGTATTTACCTACGGTTTCTTAACAAAACAGCTACTAATCCCCGTTTTTTTGGACCTTATTTACAAATGATCCTTAAACTTGACGCCTTGTCGAGTCCACATATTGAAAATATCAATTTTGGCTACATTCGATAAATTTCGGTAATACCCTTAAACACATTGGTGGCAAGTCTCCTATCGATATATCTCTTTAATACCACCGTGACTATCGACAAGTCTAAATACGACCATGAATTATGTATTCATATTACGACGACCCAGAGGTAGTTCTTCAAACCTTCGTCAGTTGGTTAGAAAATGTTCGCGCTACGTGCTGCCGCTAAAGCTGATAAAAATTTGCTGCCATTTTTGGGGCAATTGTGTAAGTATATTTCATATTAGTAAATTACAAAAATAATGTAATCGGGTCAGATGATTTTACCTCATGAATCTGTTTTGAAAGTTGGGAACCTAATCAGGCTAATTAGCTTGATGAAAAACGAACATAACCTTAATTGTGGTTGAAAGGGAGATCTGATTGCATAATAATTTAAATACATGGGTTTAATTTGACTTAATTTATGTAAATGTGACTTAGATATTTAAGACAAATAAGTACTTTAAAAATGTAATGGACCACTTTTTTAAGAGATATTTTTTTTTTGTGAAATGAATGTATATACATACATATACAGTATGTGTAATTTAAAGCCTGCGTTTCGCTGTTTTATTTTAATGAAGGAAAAACAGTTGTCTATGCCTAGTCTAGTCTAAGTGTCTCAAAACAATGTTTTTCTTCATTAAAAACCTTTTATAAACCATATTCATACAGAGGAGCTGTCGCTCTGACGTAATCTACATATGTATGTATATAGAATATATTGAACGCGGCGATAATTATATCGTATGTATGAAAAGGATTTATTTTAACCGATTACCGTTAGTCTTATAAGAAAATATAGATTTGTCCACTTGGGTATAAATATAATTATATGTTTGTAAATCGATTTTTTCAAGCTCGTGGTCATGCTGCCAAAGCCGCTGCTAAGGCGGCCGCTGGAGCCAATGGCAAAATTGTGGCCGTAATTGGAGCCGTCGTTGATGTGCAGTTCGATGACGACTTGCCTCCAATTTTGAATGCATTGGAAGTTGACAACCGCTCACCACGTTTGGTACTTGAAGTTGCTCAACATTTGGGCGAGAACACTGTGCGCACTATTGCCATGGACGGTACTGAGGGTTTGGTACGTGGACAGAAGGTCCTCGATACTGGCTTCCCAATCCGTATTCCAGTTGGTGCTGAGACTTTGGGACGTATTATCAATGTTATTGGTGTGTATATATGCAGTACTTCAAAGTGTAATATTCTATATATAAAATGTTTTATAACTAAAGGTGAGCCCATCGATGAGCGTGGCCCCATTCCAACTGATAAGACCGCTGCTATTCACGCTGAAGCTCCTGCATTTGTGGATATGTCAGTCGAGCAGGAAATTCTGGTTACTGGAATTAAAGTAGTCGACCTTCTTGCACCCTATGCTAAGGGTGGCAAAATCGGCCTTTTTGGTGGTGCTGGAGTCGGAAAAACTGTACTTATTATGGAGCTGATCAACAACGTGGCTAAGGCCCATGGCGGTTACTCTGTGTTCGCTGGAGTCGGCGAACGCACTCGTGAAGGCAACGATTTGTATAACGAGATGATTGAATCTGGTGTGATCTCGCTCAAGGATAAGACATCAAAAGTGGCTCTCGTGTACGGCCAAATGAATGAACCCCCAGGCGCTCGTGCTCGTGTCGCTTTGACTGGTCTCACCGTTGCTGAGTATTTCCGTGACCAGGAGGGACAAGATGTATTACTTTTCATTGACAACATTTTCCGTTTCACTCAGGCCGGTTCCGAAGTGTCCGCTCTTTTGGGTCGTATTCCATCGGCTGTCGGTTATCAGCCCACTTTGGCAACTGATATGGGTACTATGCAAGAGCGTATTACCACGACCAAGAAGGGTTCGATCACTTCGGTGCAGGCTATTTATGTGCCAGCTGACGATTTAACCGATCCTGCTCCAGCCACGACTTTCGCTCACTTGGACGCCACCACTGTCTTGTCGCGTGCCATTGCCGAATTGGGTATCTACCCAGCTGTCGATCCTTTGGACTCTACTTCACGTATTATGGATCCAAACATCATTGGGCAGGAACACTACAACATCGCTCGTGGCGTGCAAAAGATCTTGCAAGATTACAAATCGCTTCAGGATATTATCGCCATTTTGGGTATGGATGAATTGTCTGAGGAGGACAAGCTGACCGTCGCACGTGCCCGTAAGATCCAGCGTTTCTTGTCGCAGCCATTCCAAGTCGCTGAGGTCTTCACAGGACATGCCGGCAAACTGGTCCCGTTAGAGCAAACTATTAAGGGCTTCTCACAGATTTTGCGTGGTGAATACGATCACCTCCCAGAGGTTGCGTTTTATATGGTTGGCCCAATTGAAGAAGTGGTTGAAAAGGCCGATCGTCTCGCCAAGGAAGCAGCCTAAAATGGCTGTCACATGAATGGTTTTTGCAAAATAATATTCAAATGAATTAAGCATTAATGATGTCAGAGACAGATGAAAGAATAAAACTATTACCTACAAAACGAGTCTACATTATCTTAACATGCTAGATTGAAAAAATTTAACAATCCAGGATTTTATATAACAACCAAAATCACATTAATATATTAAGTATTCATATTCTTATTCAGCATAATTGTGGTCGCTCAGTTTTAAAGGTATATTTATTAAAATGCATAGGTGTGTCCTCATCGCAGGTAGTACATAATATCGGAGTCGACGATGACTTCAAGCAGAAGGTATTTTTGCGCTGTCTCGGCCTGCTCTTCGGGTTTAACAGTCCATGGCTCGCTCGGAACCTGCAAAAGCTAGAGACCTAAACTTTTCGACTATAAATTCTACAAATCTGAACCATTTTATAATTTTTTCTTAATATTTTACGCAGCTTAACTATAATCGATAAGAATCGATTTCAATATCTCTAAGACCAAAAGAGAGGTCAGGGTATAAAAAAATTAATTATTCAGTTTTTTAATTACATAAGTGAATACATACAATGGTGATCACAAGTATTTTAAATAGTTGTACGAAATGTAATATCACTTAACGGAATTAAGTTACGGTATCCATTTAATTTTTATGAAAGAGAAGCTATTTATAGCTTTAAGAGGTGCAATAGATTACGCCGATTACTTTATGCATTTCTACGACGTTCTGCTGGAAAAAAGTATTTTGATTTTCTTTGTTTCGCGTGCAGTACAAACCAAGCGATTTCTAAAGGTTTTTTAAAATATGGTATTCACTTTCGATCGTTTTTTATACCTTGAAGCCATTGCAAATGGGTAAAAAAAGGTATAATGGATTTGTGCAAATGTAACAGGCAGAAAGAAGCATATATACCTTATAAACTATATACGTATACTCTTGATCATCACTAGCCGAGTCGATTTAGCCATGTCCGTTTGTCTGACTGTATGAACGCGTCATTTCAAAGTCTACAAAAACATAACTTCTAAACTATAAAAGCTGAAGCCACAAAATTTGTTTCAATATGTTCGCGTAAAGCATACGCAGATTTTTGGATACTTCTCCCCAATCGCCTCAAGTATTGATAAACCCGAAAAAACCACAACTTGCACTTTCATGCTCTTATTTAGTCCTGAAAATTTCATAACGATCATACTTTTAGTTTACGAGCAAATCAAGAATCAAGCTGTTTCACTGAGCGCAAGCAATGTCTGTGCACATGTGCACACATACATACAAATACAGTGTGTACCCGCGTCAGATAAATTGTTAAGGATATTGGGTTGCGCCCGCTGGAAGCGTAGCAAACCGATAACAGTGCACAATTTTAAAGCTTGGTATGTAGATAGCTGGTGACCTCCCCAAAAGATTGCGACCTTGATATCCCGACCACGCCCACAAGAACGCCCTCCAGCGCCCTCGCCCGAAAAATCAGATCTATATCAGATCTATATCTATATCAGATCTATATCTCCCACAAATTTTGCATATACATATATTGCAGGAATGCCACAAAAAAAATTTGTTGGCCACACCCCCCTCCAAACTTATAATCGCAAAAACCGATATACTTGACATCTCCCATCGATAATCCGATAATCGACCCGACAATTTAAAAGATAGAGTCAACAAATTTGGTATGTAGATAGCTGGTGACCTCCACAAAAGATTGCGACATTGGTAGACTAGAGCCTTCTCGCTTGTTTCTTAATTTTTGCCCACCCCCCTTTTTTCTGAACAATACTGTATTGTGGAAATACTTTTGTCCTCCAACATTTACGAACAATCGTTTTGTTTTCTCAACCCTAATATTGAATATAATTAACTTATGGTTTTTGAAAAGCCATATACATTTTTGTTTTTAATTGTTATTACATCAGTTCATAAAATAAGTTGTAAGGAATAATCAAACTAATTATATTTTATAAATTCAAAATACTTTTGTCCACCATTGTAGAGAGACCTTTAAAAGTACTTTCCGCAAGGATTCAATTTGCATTTGTAAATAATTAAAGTCACATTTAGAAATTTATGATATTTGTAATAGTTTTTATTAGGTATGTATTTGTAGTTAATAAATCATAAATATATAATAGTTAATATTGATTTTTTAGTTATTACCATTATTTTTTTAAATATGTATTTTGAGGACATCAACTACAGCAAGTTTGTTATTCGAATAGGCAATGGCTATTTGGGGTTGTTAATAATTTTCAGTTTGTTTTTAATTTACTTTTGGGTCATTTGATAAACAATTTGTTACATATTCTATCTCATTGTGTGCCTTATTGTTTCAACAACTTTTCAATCGATTTGTAAATTTGAATTTGTTTGTAATAATATTTTTGTTCTTATAATATTATCATATTATAAGTATTTTAAGAAGATAATTTAAGAAAACATGTTAAACACTAGAAAATTGTTAATAATAAATTTATTCCTGTTGCTTTTGGATTAATTGAACATGCATACACGACATTAACAGCATTATCTTTATTAATTTTTATAATTTGTCCGTAATTATTGTATTTTTGTGTGTACTTTAATTTCAAATAAGTATTTTTTGCCATATCCAAAAATGTATGTACATATGAGTGTGTGTATGTATTTAAGTAGGTTTGTATTGAAATTACTGAATTTGGTGATGACATATATATATATATATATATATATATATATATATATATATATATATATATATATATATATATATATATCTATATATATATATATATATATAT
>SCDS01000835.1:0-21234 GCA_004149465.1 Drosophila nigromelanica
TATATATATATCTACCTTCCCTTTAATATATTCGATGTATTTTTATGTATATAAATATACTTTTAAAGTCAAAAGCAGTTAATCGTAAACTTTCTGATAGTTAAATTTTAATAAGGTGTCACAGTCCCCTTCTTTTTGCTTCCTTTTAAGACTTGTTTGCCTAGACGTTTGCAATTGTGGCTTGTTGCAACTATTTTGGTATTATTTAAGCTGTGCTTCCTACCACACGTCGCTGTAAGCTGCACAAACAATTTGCAGTCATGTCGAACATGAAAAGTAATGAAAAACGTAACGATTCGTGCGTGGCGCCCCCTTTTCAAACACACGCCCTGTTGAGTCTGTCTGCCTGCCCCAATGGCATTCAGCTTCACAATCATCATCATCATCATCATCATGCTTATTATCGTCATTATAAACATCATCATTGTTGTGCGCTTCGGCACCTGCAGCTGCCTTTGTCTGTTGGCATTAAAATGCTAATTGCCTGTAAACATAAAGGTAACTGCAGCTACACACGCAAACACACGCACACACACACTCAACCCACACTATTGCGGCGTCATTTGCAGGTGTTGCGGCTCTGCTTGCTGCACTCTCCTGCTCTGTCCTGTCACACGCAACGTATGCGTAATTTTTGTGGTGGCCAACGTGGCGAATGCTGCTAATTCAATTTCTCGACACGCTGTCAATATGCCCGTTATAGTTAAGCAGAAGAGTACCCCACCCCCAACCCCTTCAACCAAGCCCAATCTCAGCCTCTTGCAGCAGCCGCTAATAGTTTGCTTGAGAGCGATAGAGAGAGCAAGTGCCATAGTCTATGTTTTCCTGCCTGTCGCTGACAGCCTTTATTTGCGTTAAGTTCCAAGTTTAAATTTACTTTAAAATTGCATTTAATGGCAAATAGCTTTGCAGTTTTTTGTTATTTCTTGTATTTTTTTTTTTTGTTAACATTTTTATACGCTGCTTGCACAGCTGTGTATAGGGTCAATGATGATTACAATTTACAAATTATTTTAAATACTGCATCTGAAACACTTCACAGATTTTGAAAAATATATTTAAAACCAATATTACATTCAAGTTGAAATATTATATATATATAAATAATATCAATTAAATATAAATATATAGAATGAATAAATTGATATATTAGAAAATGTTCACATAAAAATATCGCTTTTTTTTACTAATATCAATTAAATATAAATATATGAAAAAAATATAATTATATATTAGAATTAACAGAGTATAGCATAATCGGTGTATAGTCACTGCAATTTACTCAGTTATGTTTATTTTTTAGCTTTTATCAAAGCATCGCCCACTTTTGGCCCATTTCTCACTCATTCTCTCAGCCGCTTGTTGGCTGTCATTCTGTGTTGGTGCTTCTCTTTTTTTGTCTGCTTCTCGCTGCTTTGCTCTGCTGCTTGGCTGCTCGTCACTATCCTTGTCGTTGTTGTTGACTCTTTTGCCATAATGCCACTTGCACTTTGACGTTGACATTGTGCAAGGTTTGAGTTCGGGCCAAAAGGATTGAATGTGTGCGTGTGCGACTATTTTGTGGGTGTGTATGTGTGTGTGCATCTATATTGAGCATGTATTGAAAAGCTCTTCTACTTTGGCGCCTGCATTTCTTAAATAGAAACATGTTAAAAAAGGGCAGCAAATGTCTTCACACTAAAAGCATTGGCCCAAACCCAAACTTAAACTCAAACCCAAGCAGCTGTCTCCCATAGGAACTCAGCTTTCCCGGGATCACATATTGTCCAATGTTGACATTTGTCTGCTGTTGATTTTTATACAAGCGCGCGCGTGGGTGTGTGTGTGTGTGTGTGTGTGCGGCTGTGCACGGACATTTAAGTGGCCATCATGGCGCATTGACTCTCCAATCAACCAGAAACTGTTGGTATATCGAAATTTAATTGGTTCGGGTCATGTTTATTATGTGAATGTTTGTACAATATCATAATATGTAATATGCAACACGAAATAACCAACTAACTGTAGATTTATTGTTGAAAGTGCTTTATAAATTTAATGACTTAAAAGGTTTTAAAATTAAAATATATATATTTACTATATTTACTATATTTAAAGTCATTTTTTGTCTACTATTTAGTTGTCTAATTTAATTCAAATTGCTTAAATTGTACCTTTAAAAATACCGTAATACTTTAGAAAAAATTAAGTGGCTAAATTAAATTAAATTAGTTATGTAACCGAATAGCAAATGAGAAACAAAGAGTGAGAGCTGTTAATGTCGACGCTAGCATTAGTTTGAAAATGTAATGTAAACTTAACATAACCAACGAGAACAAAGCAATAACCCAATAATCTCTCATGAAGCAACAAACAGAGCAAAGCCAAAGGTGAACTAAGCTCAACAATGTGGGAGGAAGATATATATATATATATATATATATAGAGAGAGAGGGAGAGGGAGAGAGAGCGCTGCTGAAGCTAAATCTAACAGCCAGTTAACAGTGTAATGTAAACTGATCAGCAGAGCATAGATCAGGTTTAAACAGTGTGAAATTTAATGAAAGACTCACGGGATAAATTTGCATTTGAAATTAGGAGCGGAATTTAAGCTGACAGATCAGAAGCAAAGAGTGAATCTAAATAAATTAAACAAAGAGAACGGATAATTAAACCTATTTCGCGGCTACAAACGGTAACTTAATAGTTAAGAAATACATATAATAAAGAGCAGAGCTAATAAAATTACGTTGACTTAACAAATCAAAAACAAATAAAGAAAATTTTAAACAACTAAAATAGCCTAAGTGAAGAGTGAATTATTTACATAAAGAAAATGAGAAATGCTTGAATAACCCAAATAAAATGTAATTAAAATTATGTTACAGAGCCAAAGGAAAGAACATGGCGAAAAGACAATTTAATTATTAATAACGTTAACTTATCAGATCAACAAAGAGCAGATTAAATACCATAAATAAATGCAAAATTCAAAAAAACGTTTAAGGTGACCACAAAATAAGACATCCAACAGATTTTCGTGAAGCAGAGAAAAGCTGCATACGAAACTTATTTTCATTGCATAATCTGGAAAACCACAGCGCAAGATGTCCAGACATAGAGCAAACACAAAAAAAAAAAACAGAAAGGAAAATAAGGAAAATATAATCACCTCTTTGCTGACAATGCATAAAAGCATTCAAAGGGTCCACAGCCGCTGCATCTCACTGGCCAAATGCGTTAATAATCCTTAAAGTAAACCACATCAACTGTGAATGTGTCGCCCGCTGCAGGAGTCGCAGTCAGTTTAGCAGCTGCCGACCTGCTCTCTAGACATGTGCTTGTACTTTGTACTCGTTCTAGCTGGAAAATGCCCAACAGACATGGCAGACAGCGCAGGTGGGGCAGCTAGTATGTGCGGAGTTTTGGGGTGTGCTCACTTGATGACAGTCTCTTAGCCAGTTGCATACCGACTGCAGTCACAATCGCAGCTCCCGTCACAGTTACAGTCATGTCCAATAAGTTGGCATAAGCCGCTTTTGCTTCCTATGATTGCATAAGAAGAACCGAACGAGTTGCTTTTGTCAAAGGCGCAAATATTTAACTAATCCCTTACAAAAAAATAAAAGAAAAAAGTAAACCTAATATAAATTTCTGCTACAAGTTATTGCCTCAGCATTTGGCACGTGCACTCAGCCGGCAAATATATTGCTAAGAAATGAAAGAAAAAAATAAAATAAAATAAAAAAGGGAAAAGCATACATACATATAAATATGTATATGTGTGCGGATATACAGGAAGGAATTACAAAATTTAACCTATTTAAGATTATAGGAATAAAACTTACTTTGAATTTTATATTACATACAGCAAAATATACTTTGTTATATATAAGAAACATATAATATATTTTTCTTTAATAAGATAAAGATTTGAAATTATTATTTATATTATCTTTTAAAGTTGAAATATTTAAATTAATATAAAATTATAAAATATTTTATTTTATGTTTATACTTATTATTTTTTCCATATAAATTTAATTAAATTAAATGTAATTTATTATAGCTTTGCTTGTCTGTGTCACAAAGCGCATTTAAAAGTCAAAACATGCACAACAACTGCATTAAACAAGGGGCAAGAAAATCACTCATTACGTCACCGGCTTCCAGTTGGCTTGGCAAACGGTCAATGCGAATCAGTTTTTTATCTTTTTTTTTGTGTATCTCCCTCCTACCAACTACACAGCTTTGCTGCATACTTTCAGGCTGTTGCCCAGCCAACGCCCATGCAATTCGCACGCACTTTGCGCCTTTTCTTTTATACTGGCTTTTCAGCTTTCTTTTGCCATTTGCACTGCGTTTTTATGTTCTCTCTTTTTATCGCTCTTTTTCTGTCTATTCTTTATCGTTTCTTTCTTCATATGTACTTGTACGTATCTCTGGCAAACAAATTGCGTGCAAGTAGCTGCATTTTGCTAATTCCGGCAGCGCCCTGACATTTGAGCAGCTCTCAGAGTCGCCGTCGCCTTCGCCTTTGCCGTTGTCATTGTTGGCTTTTAAATGTAAAGATGTCGACAGCTGCTGACAGACCGGCGGGACAGACGCACAGCTGGTGTCAAATGAGAATTGTGTGTGTGCCAGGGCATTGCTTCAGCACAACCGAGCCCCAACCCCGAACAGTAACCCAGTCAAGCCAAGAAAATACAAGCAAGAACGCTGTCAACACGAGTTGTTGACCAATAGATACCCTGTACTCAGCTTGAAAGCACTTCACTTTTGTAGTTAATTATTTATGTGAAATTTAATCTGTCTGTTTATAACTTAAACAGATTAATATTTTAAACTCTTTAGAATCATTGGAATAGCAAAGAAAGTTAAATCGATAAATACAGCGTAATAGTTATCTATCGAAGAGGCGATATATTTCGTAAATTCGATAGAACAATCCATAAATATCGATTTTGAGTAAAAAATCGAATTAATGAATATAAAATATACCTGCATTTTATGTTTGCACCATATTTATATGAAGTACTTCGCGATTATCAGCAATATTCATCTTCATATATTTAAAACTTAACATTTTTATAAATAATAATAAGTTTTGCTACATTTTCAAAAATTGGTATACCCATTTTTTCACACCCATTCCAGTACAGAGTAAAAAAACTCAACCCTTGCCTGGCAGCAGTCTCGACCTTTGCAATATGTCCAACTTTTGTCATAAGTGCATAATATTGTTTATGAAAAAAATGTGTTATGATACACAGCCATGTTTTGTCACTGATTCTAGTCTATGTTCATATCTGTTTCGTTATGTTCTACTCTATTATATATTATTTTGTTAAGTTGTGTTAGATATGTCAGACATGTTTTGCAGTTGTAGACAGCGTCTAATTTCGTTGACACTCAAAAAGTTGCTAACTGTTAAAAATACGTTTCTTATGTAAATATTATATATGGCCAAGACAAAAGCCAGTCAAATTACTTAATATCAAGAAAACCAAAGAAAAGTTAAAATTTGCATAGCGAACAATTTGTTTGTATTCTTAAAAAATGCTTCATAAAACACAATCAAACAGCGCTGCTGCTAAAACGTTTGCGAATGACGCAGAAAGCAGAAACGCACAACATGTAATGCTCCGAAAAGTGAAAGCGCTCAAATGAGAGCGCATGTTATCGTATAAGCTGCTCAAATAGGTAAAATATAAAGAAAACTTCGTAATGTGCTCCTGTGGTTCTCTTCGCTTCTCTCTGCACACTTCATTTAGGTACCAACTTTATAGTACTTACCGAATAGTTTTTTGGCCTTAGCCCTTTTGTTCGCTGCTCTGCCTTTAAATTTCCACTTGAACCTACTCTTTGAAGTCTTTTGACTGAAGCTAGTGTTGATTATTTAATGCTTTAACGAGCTGCTAGTCAACACCTTATTTATTTTTTTTTTTGATAAACTTGAAGAGTTCTTAACTAATTTGGATGCTCGAGAAATGTGCAAATAAATTTACGCCTGAGCACCGGCAAAGTTTTCCCAAATGCAAGTTTTTCCCACTTTTTACTTACATTTTTCCACTGATGATGCTACTTTTTGAAGTCGAAGTGGCAGCTTCTAGTGCTAGTGCGAAAAACTGCTCCCCCTGGTCCTTCTACTGCCACATCTCCTGCCCATCGACAAGTCCATCTGTCTGGGCCGGTCTCTGGTCTCTGGCCGCCATTTGTTTAAGCCACTGACACATTCCCGTGGCGTCGAGTTATCCCGAAGGCAGCCAATTTACATTGAAATCTTCTTCAGAAGAGATCTACACGGTGAAAAAACTGTGGGTTCAATTTAAAATGATTTCATAAAAACCAAAAATGGAAAATGAATTTTACATTTAATTAGTTAAAAATTAGTTAAATGTTGCCCCAATTAATATTATATAAATAATGTGAAAATTGAATAAATAATAATAAAATTTGTTTTCTTGTTTGTTTTTTCGCTGGCGGTAATTAAAGTAAATTTAATAAAGTTAAGAAGTTTTAGTTTTAATTTTATCATTTCAATTGCAATTTAAAAACCTTAACTTTTGAATTTAATTATAAAGCTTAATTTTATTTTAAATAAAAGTTCAATTGAAAGACACATTTTTTACTGTGTACCTGGGAGCTGTGCTTTTTTCGCCATTGTGCAAAAAAGTAGTTGAACTATTTCAATGCACCCACATACTATTCGCACAGGACCTCTGCCTCGCTCTTTCTTGGTCCTTGGCATCTGCGGCATCTTCAGGTGCAGCCAGCCAAGCAAAAGGCAGTCGACGCTGTTGTTTTTGTTTAGGCACAAACCCTTCCTCCCGCCCTTCCTTCTCTGCTGGTGCATCAGCCCCAATGTCTATGACTGCAGGTGTTTGTTAGCCCCCATTTTACTTGATCCGCAGCCTGCTTCTTGGCCTGCCTGGGTGCTCAAGCTCGTCTCGTCTAATTTCGCTGCAGCTAAAGTTCTTGTTTGTTTCTTATGAAAATACACACAGAGCCAAGTTAAACTTGTGAAAATAATTTGTGCGCCAAGTTGCAAAAGCGGCTCTGACTTCAGACCATGCACACTGGTCGACAACTACTTGAAAAGTGCTTGAGAATAAGTTTTCAAGTGAAGACAAGAAAGGAAAGGAGTTAAATAGGCATATTCCTATATGGATTGGAAGTTCCTAGCGATAATGCTGGTTAATGTGGTTTGTCTATTTCTATCTCTTTTCTAAATGTATACTCAAATTTTTTAACTTTTTAAAATAAGTAAAATATGATATAGTGTTTTGAAAAAAAAAATAGATATTAATACAAACTACTTATTAACAGCAATGCTAATTTTAAATGCATTTTCTTCATCCAAAGTTTTCTGAAATGCTTTTCAAATAACGTTGAAAAGTACTACAGAATTAAATTTATGAATTTGTGGTCCGCATTGTAATAATAATTATTATCTTTAATAATAATAAATGTGCTGCTAAGTAATTTTACAAATGCATGTTCGAATTCCAGTGTGCAATATGCATAACGGTTATATAAGAGAATATGAAGATCTAGAATATTTGCCATCTTTCTGTTAAGCGCTGCTCACCACCTTTCGTAATTAACATTTCGCATCTTCTATCACTCTCTTAAGCACAGATGTTTTTCTCTTTGCGCTGAAATGCTCTCAGTAAACGGCTCTCACAAGTGCACCCACACATTTACATGATCACTGACGTGTGCGCCGGCTTAATACGTTAATCTGCTCTCTGCTTTGCTTTGACAATATTTAACAGCTATGAATACAAATCTCTATGTCTCTCTCTCTCAAATTTGCCATCTAGCCAATCAAAAGTTTTGGTTTATTTATTAAGCCTTTGCATCCACTGTACATTTTGGGAATTATTTCCACTAATATCCCACGTACTTTGAATTGCTTACAATACACAAACTCACACACACACATACACACAGACAAATATGAAGAGCGCAAAGTTGTTGAAGCTGAGTTTGGGCAAAAGAAAAGAAAAGAGTTGGATGAGAGCAAAAGCAAACTCTGCTCATCGAACTGCGAGCGCTTTGTGCAATTTAAGACCCCGTCAAGGGAATAAATTGCATAAAGAAAATCTGCAAAAACTTTACCAACGCACAAATTAAACAGATTGATAACCGTGGGAGAGTAGCACACACACAGTTACACAATGTTATAAAATGGCTATAATTTGTGTTACAAATGTACCAAAATTGGTACAAAAACACAGTGGGTATTTATTTGCTGAATTCTTTTTACTATGCAATTATTAATTTTTTATTATACATAAAAGATAAATTTTAAAAAAATTTAAAAATTTTTTTATACAAATTTCGTTATGTTTACTTTTTATTTTGCAGCGCCTGATGGACTCAGCTGAGCAGGCGGCCCTTTCAGAGGTGGACGGGCAGAGCAGCTCGGAGACGGGGGCATTGGGGCAGCAGCAGCATTATGATGCGAGACGCATCAATGAGTATAATGCCGATGGCAAATTGGCGGACGGAGCACGCCACATGGATATACGATTCATGCGGCGCTTCGAGCGCCTGCCGGTGAATCTCAGTCTAAGCTCGATTCTGGTGCCGCACGGCGTCGATTTGGATGATTCGGACGTGAAGTCGGCATTGCAGTGGAGCGCCCATTTGGATCCACTCTTCCAGAACAACTTGGAGCGAGATCCGGCATTGTCCTGGCAGTATTTTGGCTCATCATCGGGTTTTTTGCGTCGCTTCCCCGGCACCGCTTGGCCCCCTGAGGGCTCCAAGGGCAGCAAGCTTATTCACGACTTCCGCGCACACAACTGGTTCGTTCAGGCCGCTTCCTCTCCCAAGGATATTGTAAGTGGCAAGCTAAAGGCGAGTTGTTTGTCTTACCCTAAACTCTCTTGTGTATCCTTTATCTAGATGATTCTGCTGGATGCATCGTCGAGCATGTCGGAAAAGTCCTTTGATCTGGCCATGGCCACAGCCTTTAATATACTGGATACACTCGGCGAGGATGATTACGTGAACTTGATTACCTTTTCAGAGCTGGTCAAGACGCCGGTGCCATGTTTCAAGGATCGCATGGTGCGAGCCACGCCCGACAATGTCCAGGAAATAAAGTCAGCTGTCAAGGCCGTTAAGCTACAGGATGCGGCCAACTTTACAGCGGGCCTGGAGTACGCCTTTAGTCTCCTACATAAGGTGAGTAGCCGGTAAAGGACCATGACTAGAAGTTTATAATATACAAAATCTCTAAAAGTTTGAAGTAAAGGTTTGCTTGTTATTCAATCTCAGCGACTATTACTGCTATATTTGCTAGAAAATTTAAGATATACCAAGTTTTTCGAATCCCACTTAATTTAGTATTTGGTTTATTGTGTAGCATAAATAGTTTGAATTTGTGTCTGTCTTTCTATAATTCTTTTTCGAAAATGGAAAATAATCGATTAAAATCGATTTTAATTAATTTTTGTAGTTTAACCATATTGATTTTAAAATTTGTACAAGTTAGGAACATACCTTTTCGGATAATCTAAAAATTTTCGCATACCAAACGCAGGTTCAATTTATTTATGATTTTGTCTCCATTCGCAAGGCGATGTCTAACGATTTCTAAATTTCATACATAATTTTTAAGAGCAATAATATATATTTGTTAATATTATTTTGAATTGAAATTTGTTTGCAGGGCGTTCCGTAGTTGGTCACACTTAACTTCATCATTATTTTTTGTCTTGTATTAGTATTGAAAGACAATAAGCGTAGTTCAATTTTGGTTACAGGGTATGCCCTAGTCGCTTACACTTAACTTCATCATTATTGTTTGCCATTAGTATTCAAAGTTGACAATACTATGAGGGTACTTGAACTTTGATTACAGGGTATGCCCTGAGTATGACCGTACTCAACTTAAAAATGTATTTGTTGTCCTGTATTTTTCCAAATACTTATGTTAATCCACTTTTTTTGTAGTATAATCAATCGGGAGCGGGCAGCCAGTGCAACCAGGCCATAATGCTGATAACGGAGAGCACATCGGAGTCGCACAAGGAGATCATCAAGCAGTACAACTGGCCGCACATGCCCGTGCGGATTTTCACGTATCTGATTGGCAGTGATTCGGGCAGTCGCAGCAATCTGCACGAGATGGCCTGTTCCAACAAGGGCTTCTTTGTGCAGATCAACGACTACGAGGAGGCGCGGCGCAAGGTGATCGATTATGCGCTGGTTATGGCACGCCCAATGATCATGTATCAGGCAGATCACCCGGTGCATTGGAGTCCCGTCTTTGTTGCCGGCAAGTCCGGCGGATTGGGTCGGGATTCCGAATATCAGCGACGCTTGGTGACGACAGTTTCAACTCCGGTCTTCGATAGACGAAACCATTCGGTGCGCGTGGCGAATCTGTTGGGTGTGGTGGGTACCGATGTGCCCATCGAGGAGATACGCAAAATGATACCGCAGCACAAGCTGGGACCGAATGGCTATTCGTTTATCGTCGATAACAATGGGCGAGTGCTGTATCATCCGGACCTGCGGCCGCTAAGCGATGGCAATCAGTATATCGATCAGCTGCGGCCCAAATACGCATCGGTTGACATTACGGAGTTGGAACTGCCGGAAACGGAAGTTGGCAACGATCACGAAATGGTTGAAATGAACAAGAATCTACTCAATGAGGTGCGTTTTCAACTGATACTGATATTTCAGTATACATTATTTATAATATTATTTATTTTTTTGGCCTGCGCGCAGATGCGCGGTGACATGATTCGCCCCAAGGAGGGTGAAACAGAGTTCACTGTGCTCAATCATTTCGATGAGTCGAAGCGCGTCTCTACGCGCACCCATCGCTATTTCTACGGCCCCATCGATGATACGCCCTTCACGCTGGCCATTGTCCTGCCCGAGAAGTACGGCAGCCACGAGCTGGTCGCCCAGCAGGAGATTCGGCATTCGCGTAGCAATGGTAAGTTTAAAATTAATTTTCTTAAATTGTTAGCTATCAGTATTCCACTTATTTACTTTGTAAAGAAATTAATAAAAATTATTTTAGTAATAATCATATAACATTTTTAACAATTATTGTTCGATCGTGGGAATGAATTTTTAACAAGTCTTTATATACGTAACAATTCTTTTATTATTATTAATAATTATTTTATAAATACGCTTGCTTAAAAGTTTCAGTATTTCACCCATTTTCTAATTATTTGCGTGGTTTTCTTACATTTAACGATTCATTTTGTATGTAAAAAGAAAGAGTTATATTAATAGGGAGACTATTTATCTAGAATTATTTTGAGAATGTCGTTATAATGATAAACTCAATTTATTTTTGAACAAAAATGACCCATTCTCCACGATTGCTTGCGTAATTACTGAATTCATTATTATTATTTTCATTATTTCAAGTTGCAAAATATATTAAAATTCTATTTATAATACGCTTTTTTCTCAATTAGAATTCCTCGCTCATAATATTACCCAAGAAATATAGTTTATCATGTGAATATCCCTAAGAGTACATCAATCTATCGATTGTAATTAACTTTCATTTATCGATTCTTCATTTTTTTTTTTTTGTTTTTTTTGACAGTTACCGAATACTTCAAGGGCGACAACTGGCGCGTGCATCCTGATTGGGTCTATTGCGAATACAACAGCGTCAGCGATTTGGAGAAGGAGCGCGAGAGCTCCGGGGAGTACACGTCGCGCGATCAAGAGCCCAGCTTTGGGTCGCCAGAAGAGCAGGTGTTGCACTTTCTGGCACGCGCCGGACGCCCTGGTTGGAAGTGGATGTCGGTAAGCTATTCAACTAAATGCAGCTGCAGATGTTACTCGAATACCCCTAATAATCTGTACCCTTCCAATTGCCTCGCTCTTAGGTGCGACCCAAGTCGCCGCAGCCACATCACAACCTGCACGGCACCTCGCCCAGTGCCGCCCACTTTGGGGCGCAGCATCTGAATGTGCAGGGTTCTCGCAAAGCCGAACCTTATTACTGCGATCGAACCCTCATTCAGAGCTTGGTGCGCGATGCGATGGTCACCGATGGCCTGGACCGCAATACGACGGGCTCTTCTACTGGCAAGGAGGACAAACAGTAAGATTCGCTTTTAATTTTCCTTATTTACTTTTGAAGTTTAATTTATTTTTAAATTAAAGCACATTTGAATTTTTATTAATAAATTTTCATTTTTGTCTAAGTACAGATTTATAAATTTGATATTTTGATTCTTGTTTTTGTATTTACTTTTCTTGTTTTTAATAGTATTGAATATTTATACTCATTCACGAAATGAAACGAGGTATTGGGGTTTTTCAATGGATGTCTGCCCATATGAACATGCAAAGCTCTCGGATCCATAGCTCCCATAAATATGTCGAAACCGAACCGATCTGTTTGATGGCATTTTGCTCATGATTTGTCCTCTAGATTGATTCTGGATTTAAATTATATGCACTTCTGAAAATAAAACTTTTTGATTTTTTTTTGGAATATATCATGTACCCTCCAACCCCCATTTACTCATTTTCGAAATCAATTTTTTTTTCAAAATTTAGAATTGAATTCATATTTTTAATCGATTGCGTTGGTCAGAATTAGTGTAAAAACAACATTTATACAGATTATGAGAGGGTCTAATTTTTTGTCAAAGATCATGCCAAAATGTACAAACATTTGGACATATAAACATCTCGGATCCATAGCTACCATGTTTCAACTCCCTTGGTTTGTCCTCTAGATTGCATAAATGTCAATTTTAAATATTTTAATTGAGTTTTTAGTTTTTTACTTGTAAGTTTTCATTTATTTAATTTTGATTATTATTTTTATATATTGATTCATATAAGTTAAGTTAAAAATGTAATATATTTTAGAATTTCTTTTCAAACACTAAAGCACCAAAAAATTTTCTCTTGCATACATTTTCCCCACTCTATTCTCTATAATGCAAAACATTTTACTTTGCATTCACCAACTTTTCTATATAATTAAACATAATTAATATATTCTTTCCACAATGCATCAATAATTTATGAATGAATTTTTGATTTAAAATGCAATTTATAAAATCATTAAAATGCACATTTAAACAAATATTTAGTCCAATCGCCACATTGATGGCAATTTTGAAGAGGTAAATGAAAGTGTGTTAAGCCGGTCAAGTAGTTTTTGAAAATGCAAACGCTTTGAGGACCAGTACAACAATACGCTCGGAACCAGCTCCCAAAAAAATTAATATTATAAATTCTTCTAAGATATTTGAAGATTTCATAATTAAATTTTTTTTTAAAAAACAATTAGAAACTTGTTGACAGCTTGAAATTGCTTGAACTTTCCTAAAGACATAACATGAATTTATTGCCTTACTAATATTTTTGGTTGATCTCTTATCACAGACAAGGCTATCAGAAATTTGTGGTGGCCACTTCCTTTGTGGCAACTCGCTCGGGCTTATTGCGCTGGATTGATCATATAAAGAGACCCGAAGACACGCCAGAACCGTAAGTAGAAAGAGGATCTTGACAAATTTCCTATCTCATGCAAACCAGAGAGTACATTTTGAATAGCTTTTAATACACTTTGATTAACTAAGTCGAAAAGCATAACACTTCATAACTTAACTGAATTAAATACAACAAACTACAATAGCTACACGAATTTTAAAGCACATTAAAGCTTTAAAGGAGCTTACGAGCTTACATGTCGCCAGATAGATTTTGGTTCCATTAATACTTTATTGTTAAGCAAGCTTTAATATTTTGCTTTAAATATATTTTCAATAAATCCTTTAAGCTGTAACAAATCGTTTTAACAATTTTAAAAATTGCTGAGCGCTTGCTGAATTGAACAGAAATTAATTTTTTTTTTATAAAACAAAAAGCTGACACAATAATTGACAAATTAGTTAAGCATTTATTTTGTTGTATAATTTTAAAGGATTCAAATAGTTTTCAAAGAGGGGTTTTTTTTTGCTGGATTAATCCTATATTACTACCCATACTACGTACTACTCTTAGCTTATGTTTTTTCTCCTTTTTTCGCAGCCACTTTAGCGAGGATAATGTTCGTGCCATGGACGCCTCGTGGTACAAACGCGCCGTGGATCAGCACACGGTCGAGCCGGATAGCTTTGTTTATAGCGTGCCCTTCGGATCGGGATATGCGATCAAATCGAATGCAACTTTGGTCACCGCCTCACATGCAATCTTCGTGGAGCACCGCGGACACAAAGCGCCGGCCGGCGTTGTGGGTTTACAATTCCAGCACGACTCGTTGGCTAAGCACTTTATCAACATAACATCCGCTGTGAGTGTTATTGCAGGGTATGCTTGAGGGCAGTCATTTGATTCGCATCTCTCTTCACAGTGCACTGGGATGACGGGCTGTAAGCGTACCTGCGCCTCGGACAATCTCGATTGTTATGTGCTCGATAATAGTGGATTTGTGATCATATCCGAGGAGATGGAGCATACCGGAAAATTCTTTGGCCAAATCGATGGCACTATTATGGACTCTCTGGTCCAGGATCGCATCTACAAGCGTGTCACGGTCAATGATTATCAAGGCGTTTGCTCCGACTCGGATAATCCCTATACAGCAGCCGGTGGCATTTTGAGGCCGAATCGTTGGGGCAACTGGTTCGTTCAGCATTTGATCGCACTGAGCGCCAGTTGGTTGTCCTTAATGCCAGCCTCGCTGCGCGCCTGGCCCCAGGATGAGTATGAGACGTACGATAACGAGGATGTTGTCTTTGTCGAGAACAACTATTCGGATGAGTACGAGGAGAATTTCGAGAATGAATACAACATGCCAGTGGATCAGGAGATGGATGAATTCTTTACCACGGCGGATGTGGTGCGATTTTTAAATCATTTTTATCTCATTTTTATAATGCTAATATTCATCTTCTTTATATTTTCCCCTTAAAGGAGTACACAACTCCGCCACCCAAACAGCATAAGCCGCACAGTGGGCCCAGATTTGCACCCGATCCGCAGAATGCCCGACGTTGTGATCTGCGCACCGATCTTTATATGCTGCAACCGGAGCGACTCAATCAAGGCGGACAAAATAATCCACTCAAGGTGAGTCATGTAAACGTAAATATAAGAGTTTTGGTAAGGGGGATGATTCTGACATAATTAAGTACTTTCCGCTGAAATCCATTTTATGTTTAGTATGATTAACGACATTTAACGTTATTTGCAAGTAATCCAGCTGATACCAATTTTAGTTTTTATAGCCTGAACCCTTGAAAATGGGTATAATGGTTTTCTGCAAATGTATGTAACAGGCAGAAGGAAGCATCTCCGACCCCATAAAGTATATATATTCTTAATCAGCATCACTAGCCGAGTCGATTTAGCTATGTCCGTCTGTCTGTCCGTCTGTCTGTCTGTCTGTATGAACGCGTCGATTTCAGAGACTATAAAAGCTAGAGACGTGATCTTGGTCTCATTCGGTTCGTATTTCAAAAGATCGATAAATCATTCCGTTTTCTTATCGATATTTATCGTTTTTTTGACCCGGTTTTTTAGACATAGCTCCTATACTATAAAAGCTAGAGCCACCAAATTTGATTTAATATGTTCGCGTAAAGCATATCCAAATTTTTACTTCGGGTTTTGGATACCTCCCCCCAATCGCCCCCAATATCAATAAAACCATAAAAACCGCAAATCAAATACTGCAGTGTTGCAAATTGGTTTGTACATACATTTTGATGCTCATAATAAATCCTGAAAGTGTCATAACGATCATACAATTAGTTTAGAAGAAAACAAGGATTTAGTTTCTGTAGTGGGGGCAAGCGCAGTTACCGAGTAAAGTGAGTGCGGCATGCATTTATGTGTGTGTGTGTGTGTGTGTGTGTGTGTGTGTGTGCGAATTTGTGTATGTATGTATGATTGCAAACGGGTTGAAATGTTTATGAGGACACATCGCAGGGTTCAGGGTATCTCCTAGTCGGGCGGCCCCGATTAGAGCCTTCGCACTTGTTTTTATTACCATTGTAAATAGATATTTATGCGGATGATTAAATAACCTGGCAGACATATAGCAAATATAGTTAACTGTATTTTCATACAAAAAGTCAATTTTTAACCGATTGTTTACATTTTATACTTATTTTAATATAATCAGACAGACAGATAGAAAGACGAAATTGTCTAGATAGACTTTTATTAATAAGAATTATATATACTTCATTTCTTCTGTTACACTTGCACAACTTTAATAAACTATATTTTATCAATTTTAAAAGGTGTAATAAAGTATTTCTAACGACTTTAAATTCCAAATCAGCAAAAATAATTGTGTTATTATACATGTGATATAAAGAAGTTGGTCAGAATAATTAAGAAATATTTTAACTGAAAATGGATTTACATACGTTTCTCAACACTGCTCTTTTCGCTCAGGGTAAACTTACCAATTGCCATGTTTCGGGCTGTGAGCGGCCATTCAGTGTGCAAAAGATTCCGCACAGTAATCTAATTCTGCTTGTGGTGGACACGCTGTGTCCTTGCGGCTCCAAGCAGCTGGACATTGAGCCGATGGAAGAGTCAGGCATTGTGGGTAAGTGTACGCCAATGAAATATATATTTATGTATTGGATATATGTATATGGAGTAATCGAAACAGGCGCCTGCAGTACGCGACGTCAAGGACAAGAGCAGGAGTCGCGTCGTCGACCCAAGAAATGCATTAACTATCATCCCGAGGAGATTGAGATACAGCAGTGTGGGCGTGGCAGCACCTTGCTGCACATGTCGGCCTCCCTGATAGCGGCCCACCTGCTGATGGTCAGCGTGACCTTTGTGCTGGCCAACGCGTGATACGGGTATTAAGTGGTGCAATTGATATCAACTTAAAGGTAAACAGAACACGAAGGATAACGAGCTCAAGAGCAGAAAGTACGATAAGTTTACGCTTTTTTTACGTGCAAGCAAATTTCCGGAAGAATTCCCGAGTCAAAAGAAAGAAAAAGGTAAAGTCGGGAAAAAATGTGAAGCAAAGGATTATACAAAAAGTTAATAAATATATCTATATGTTTGTAGACAATAATTTGCAAAAAAAAAAATAACACAAAACCAAAAAAAAAAAACTTTATTGACATTGACAATTATTTCCAATTATTAGACAAAGGTAATTATTAGCTAAATATTAGTTATATTGTGTTTGTTTTTTGCAACCAGACAGAAACACAATTTAAATCAAATATTTGTAGAACAAAACAAAAAACTTATTTCTAATTGCAACTATTAATTTAAATTTGTCTCAATTAGAAAGAAAAGTAAAATTCATTATTTTAAAATTAATTCAATTATAAAAATCAAAATTAATATATACTAGTCAGTTTTGTAAATAGCAAGTGAAAGTATTTAAACAGAACAAAATTCCTACCGAAATACTTAAATTCAACACAAAAAATAAAAAATAAATTAACAAAAAACAAAAAAAAATGATAATGTAAACAATATCAATGATTTGCACTAACTGCGTACGCACAAATATCGAGTATTATATTTTACAAAAACAGAAAACACAAAAAAGAACGAAAAACACATTAAAAATAAACAAATATTAAAAATACAATTCACTGAACAAACAGAAGACTTGAAATACCAACAGCAATGTATAAACGAAAAGCACATACAAAATGTAAAAAAAAATTCAAATAAAAGGACAACAAAAAATAAGTTCATATCGAAGACATATGTATGGCAGCCAATATTGAACAGCAATAAGCATAATAAATATATATATATATATATGAAATAAATAAACATATTAAAACACATACATGCATATACAAAATAAAAATATCAATATATGTATGTGTGTGTAGCAATTAGTATTGCAGAAGAAATGACATTTATTTTATATACATTTTTATACATCATTTTGAAACAAACAATAAACAACAACAAAAATTATATATATATTCACAAGTAAACCCGCAGAGCCATGAAACAATTGCAAGCATTTTAAATGAAATATTACAAATATTTATTTACATTTAAATTGCTTTCGTACAATTATAACTAAATATTCAAAATGTGCGTAGCATTTAATTTTTTCAAATATAGAAATTCACATATCGTTGTTAAATTGGCAATACGTTCAGTTCAAGTTACTAAAGCAAATAACAAAACAAAAACTATTTAAACAACTTTTTGAACACATTAACACACACACACACACATGCGTATATACTCTCTCACACACATACACTTATACACAACTCTACAACATATAAAGAAAAAAATATTTTCTGTGTCTTAAACTTGTATAAAAAATGTCTTCCATTACAAATACTTAAAAACAAATACAAAAAACCAAAAAATTAAAACTTAATAACTACTAAATAACTATTAAAAAAATAATATATATATATTTAATATTTAATTTAAAGAGAAATCATTAACCATGCATAAAGAATTTAAATGTTTGGCTCATTTTGCTGCCAGCTAAAAGCTGACAATAAATTAGCAAAGAAAAACAAAATCAAGTAAATAAAATTAAACAAAGTAAAGAACATTTAAAAAATTCTTAAGCCCATAGATTTAAATGCATAGTACATAAAAAACAAATAGTTAGGCATGGTGGGGTCAAGCCTTTTTTTGGCAGATGTTCAGACAAAACCAATACGAACGAAGTTAAAGCAGCAACAAAAACAACTGGAAGAGACAAACCACAGCAAAAACAACGCATTAGAGAAAATATTAGCCCTATATATATAAGTATATATATATATGTATAATTGTAATATTATGAACTTAAAACATAACGTACTAATAGTCGTAAACCTTAAGAGCTGTTTGTTACACGATTTGTTTATGGTTGGGCAGTTGTGCCACAGTGCGTATGCGTAATGTCTGAATGCATGAAAATAATGCCATGCAGCTTGACAAGGTGTGCGTGTATGTGTGTAAAAGTGTGCATGTGTGTGAGTGTGAATGCGACTGTGACTGGAAACATTGACTGATGTTTGTAGCAGGGAGTGCAGCGAGCGAGCAAGTGTGTGTTGCGTTATAATTCGTAACTAGTTAATGTACAAGTATACCTGGTAGGCCAAATCGCATGCATAATACGTGCATACATGATTTTCCCCCTTTAAAAAGGCCATAAACACCATTATAAACATACAGCAGATAACTCTAATCCTCCTCTTCCTCCACTCTCTCTTTTCTCGCAAAAAGAAAACCAACGGCAACTAATTCACTGTAAAACTGCATTTACTTCCTTCACATAACAACTAAATAAATTAAAAATAATTAAATAGAAAATAAACAAATACTTATATAGTACCTACATTTATGTATTCGTACTTTACAAAATTCCATATCAAAACAAAAAGAAAAACAATTTAAAACATTTTCGCAAAATACATAAAAAGTTGTTCAGCAACATTTTCTATGTTTGTTTATTTTTATATATAAAAAACAAAAAACAAAAATTTAAAAATGTTTGTATGTGTAGTCCATAATTTTCTAAAGACATATGCATATATTGACTTACAAAAGTAAATCTAATCTAAATAATGCAAAAATTACACACATTATTGGTCTAAATGGAATGAAAAAACAAAGAAAATACAACGTATATGATAAATAAAAAGTAAAAAAAATCCCATTATTAACTTACGAATTAAATCAAATTTTTGACAAGCGATTTTTGCTTTTTGGAAATCGTGCTTTTTGCTAAAAAAAAAAAAACAAAAACAGAAAAGTAAAATAACAAAAAAACAATGAAAAACAAAAACAAAAAACTTAAGAAATTTGACACGAAATGCTATAATTATAAAACATACTTTTGCTCTCTATAAACCCTATATACAAGCAACTTTCTATATGAAAACATTTATATAAAATATACTTATATCGTACATATAACAAAACGATCCTTCAAACTATCTTCAGACACAAACACAGCGTTTCCCACATAAAAAATATGTTATATCAGTTCTTAAGTTTTCTTTTTGCAAAATTTATAATTGTAATTAAAGACCAAAATATTGGAATGGCAACTACGCATACATACATAAATCCAGAATTGAACACAAATATGCAAAATTAAATAAATCCGGAAAGTTATTGAAAAACAAGTCAAAATAATATAGAATACATACATATATAAATATAAAAGCATAAGTTCTGTTATTGTTGTCAAAGGATAGAAAACAACTTTTAATATGTGAGAGAAATTGTTGTTTCATTAAATTTGTCATTACACGAATTGAAAAATAAAAAAGTGGAAATATTAATGTTTAATGCATACATAAATTCATTCATATATATAATATATAACTGTATATTCTGAAGAACAAACACGAACTATGGACATTATTTGTGAAGCTTCAAATTTTCAAAGTGAAAATCAAATTTGATTTCTTTCATACAAAAACGAAAAGCTGTAATATTAATGACACCCAACGAACACACACATAGAGACACCCACACATACACACACTCACCAATACATGCATCCATTTGATTACATGAATATGAAAAGGCTTCTGTTATTTTGTATGAAAAGTCTACAAAGAATTTCACCTAATAGTTTAACAACTATATAATTAGGAAAAACGTAAAAAATCAACAGATAAAGAAGTAAACAGAAAATTGAAGAAAATATCACGAAATCGGAGAACTTAACTATTAAGATTTAAAAAGAAAATGCATACTTAAATAATTAATTATAATTAATATAAAATTGCTCATTACTCTAATTATAAACACACAAAAAATTGCAAGTAAATGGTAATACTTAAATAATACAAATAAATCAAATTAAGATTCATACAAAAACAAAAAAAAAAAAACACACAAAAACAGGTGGAGTACTAAAAATATTATAAATACATAAAAATGCATAACATGTATTAAACAAAAGGCAAAAATATAAATTGGAAAATAAAAAAAAAACAGTAAATGAAATTGCAAGAGAAATGATGAATGAAGAATAAAATGAAAAGTATTACAAATAAATAAAATGAGTTTTCATTAATTTGAATAATATTTTAATTTGTGCTGTTAATGAATTTTTACCGAACTGCTTAATTGGCCGATAATTTTTTGAAATGCATTTTTTAATTAAACCAAATTTAAACAAACTATGAAATAAACAAGTGAGAAGGCTCTAGTCGGGCCGCCCGACTAGGAGATACACTGAACCCTGCGATCTGTCTTTACAAACATTTCAACCCGTTTGCAATCATACATACATACACACACACACACACA
>SCDS01000836.1:0-51722 GCA_004149465.1 Drosophila nigromelanica
CATAGGAACGTATTGGCCAGCACACCCGGGATGCCACCATCCAAGGATTGGGCATTGCCCAGCAGGCCGCGAATGTGGCCGCCACTGCCAGGGGATAAATTTACGGATACACCTTTTTATTTATAAATAAACATTTATTTATTTAATTTAACTATTTAGTAACACTACAAAATATTTGAAATACATTTTCTTTCTTGTACATTCAGTTTCGAATGTATCTGAAATAATAATAAAATTCTTTAAAATTAAGAAAGCGAAATTGCATTACGTATTCAGTTAATTGTAGCACATAAAATATAGTTTCTAAATTTTTGTTCGTATATATCTTGTAAATATTACTAGATGGATTGTTAATGTTAGATGAATGAACTGCTCAATAGAATAAACAAAGATTTTAAATATAATATATTAAGAACAATATACATATTCTTTGATAATGTAAGCATCCTAATGAGAATCCCATTTACATATATTTATCTGTAGGTACAGTTTTCATGTTTGTTCTTTCACAGGGTTGATATGCCAAAACCAAACAGTTCTCACAGTCGTATTAAACTTCCACCATGGCGCAAGTGTAAGAGCTCCCTTGGCAATAGACCCTTGGCCCTTTATGCCCAGACCCAGAAGCCGCTGTTGCTGGTCATTTTGAGTACAAAACGCGTTAAAATGTCAAAACACTTGCGAAACTCTGAAGTTGGGTTCGCCGAGGGTTGTGGCAGGAGGTTAGCCTGTGGCACACACATGTGTAGGGCGTGTGTTATGTGTGTGTGTGCAATTTGCTTTGATTTAGTTACTGTGGAAGCCCGTCGACACGCGACCGCAAAGTTTACATTAAATTATCAGTTCGCCTTGTGAAAATACACATAGTTGCCATTAAAGAAAAATAAATCGCGGGGAGTGTGGGTTGGCTGGGAAATGCCTGGCGTATTACCTGCTGCAGAAGCGAGCAATCGAATTGAATTTGAATACGAATACGAAAGTGCGCTGCAAATGCGGCCTAATTACATGGCAGCTCCAGCGGCTTAGGCCAACTCGCCTGGGAAATCGACAGCCTGGATGCCGCGCATCCTTGCGAGCCTTCTATTTTTAATGTCACCGCCAGCGGCATTGGTTGTAAAACTCGCGGCACATGGTTTGAATTATTGACAGCTTAGAAGTGCCAGTCAATCATTATCATTTGAGCGCCTCAAATGGCCTGATTAGAGCGCCACTGTCAAATCATTTGAATAACAATAAAGATCAGGCGACATTCTAATTTATGCATTGATTTCCCCGACCCACTCCGCGCCCTAAGCTTATGTAATAATCATTTTTAAATTAGAAAAAAAAAAACGAATATATATAAAGAATATGCCATCTATGAGTAATTTAACAACTTCCTGACGGTCGCCCGCAGCGCGGATTTTAAAATGTTGTCTTGAAAAGCGGGCGTCGTAAATCCCAGAAAATCATCTGTAAGCCGCGCATGGGCCCGCGTCCAATAACAGCAGCAACACTTGAAAATATGTTGAGAAATTGTAATATGCGTCGCAGTATCTGCAGGGCACATACACACATACATATAGGAAACCCCGTCGGGCTGCCCCCAAGGCTGCCTCTTCAGAAATCGTTTACAATCCATTGAGAAGCCGCCGATGTATCAATAATATTTGCCTGAACTCCAGTTTAAAAAGGTGGTGAAAGTTGTTCCATCAAATATGGGAGGAGGGGCTCTGCTAAAAATAATGTTTGACTTAATTTCTTTTATGGCTCAATATAACCATTATTCGCACTACTTGAGCACCCGGTCGAAGCATAATCAGCAAATTTAAATTCAATTCGCTCTCCGGCAGCGATTTTAAAGTGTTTTCTAGCGGCGGGTGGTGGGAGGAGGCGGGCGTGGCGGGTGTCAGGCGCACACGATAAAGTCGTGCCGCAAATTTACGGATTTTCACTCGACTCCGACTCCTTTCTCTCGCTCGATGTCTGTGGTTGCTTATGCGCCTTTGTAATGTGCAAATTTTGGCCAAAATTTGGTCCTGTGTTGCTTTTTACCACGCATTCTTTACAATCGAGCGTAACGATTTAATTTTTCCTGTGTAAAGTTAACTACACCATTTGTCATATTTAAGAAACCATAATCCGTTAAGTGGAGTCGAGTCAAAATTCAAATTTCAATTCAACATTGCTGGACAGTTTTTTATAGTCCAGCTTTAATTCCTTCAACAATTCAACTGCAATCAGTGCTGGACTCGTTTTGTGTCCAGTCATCATCTATGACAGCTTTTATTTTATTTTTGTTAATATACCCATTTGAAATTTATTAAAAAGGGTAGTTGGAAGAGTAGAAAGGACTTATAAAAAGTTGATTTCCAAGCATTTTTCTATTTATCTATCTGTAACATCTGTATCTGTAAAATGGAATATATAAACGCTTAATCCGATAAATTGAGATTGATTAATCAATAAAGAATAATAAATAAATAAAATTTAAATGAAAGTATTTTTAATAAAAATAGAATATGTTCTAGTCTAGTACTCTCGTCGATTTAACTCCAACTTGTTTTTACCAACTATAGTCTAAACGAGTTATAAATCACTTGCAAAAAGCCTTTTATGCTCGTATTTCAAATAAATTTGTTGTTATTTTGTGTCTTTTATTTTGTTTGTTGTATTCGCCAGCCAGTGACAAGGAAAACAATGCAAAACAATTCAATTTATGAAATATTTTTGCCTTTCTTTTCGGGCCTTGCGTTATTTGAATGGTTGAATGAATGCACAGCGAGCATGAAAAATGCGATGATATTTTCGCCCGAAGTCAGGCATTGCGTTTCATACTCTATTCAAGCGCCTTTGTCCTCTGAACTCGGAATTCGGTTGAAGGACTCACATGTCGCCTGCTCGCTTTGCACAGATTTATGGCCAGCTTGACGATGGCGCATTACATTGTCCAAATTAATAAAGATTGGCTCGTACCGGGGGTCCTGACAGGGACCGCCCCTGTCGCGACCTCTCTCACCCCTTTTCAGGCCACGGCGCAACAATTTAATAAACACGCGCACAAAGTTTTCGAGTGTTTTTTGGGTGCATTTCGGGCGCAAATGAAATTGTTTTGCCTGCAGCGAATGTATCTGTGAGATACACAGCCAGAACTATGCAGGCGAGCATTGTGTTTAGGCACTCAACTGCGTGTGTTCTGTAATAAAAAAAATAGTAGAAGGAAATTATTGAAATACTGTCGATTTCCACACGAATGCTTCGCATTGACAAGCCTTTTATTTTCCTGGTCAGCTCAGATCGCGTGAGGGTGATAAAATGAATATGAATAATTTAGTTTATGGATAGTTGAGGGTGGACAAAAATGACTGTATAGCAAATATTTACCATGTGTGGCTAAATATGTTAAGGCGAGACTATATATTTTTCATTTTTAATGATTTCGAGTATTGTACAATTGTATATAAAAAAGAAACAATTTATAAAAAGTTAGTAAAGTGAAATGCTTATGCAGGTTTAGTTCCTTTGTGCCTAGTGGAGACCCTTTGCCGTGGCGGCGACATCTGCGGCCTGCTGAGCTATGTCCAAAGTTTGAATTGTGGCATCACGAACATTCTGGCCAGTGCGTTCCTGAAATTCAAGTTTAAAACATATTAACTAAATAATACATTTATTTAGCGCAATTAAAGGAACCTACAATTCCCTTGCCTAATCTGCTCCAAAAATCAGCATTACTTTGACCAATGCCGATGGACAGAATGAGAGTAAAACAAATGAAAATCTGGTAAAAATTCATTTTGATTTAAATATTTGCCAATGTTTCTGCTGATAATGAAACTGTGCGGCTGATGATGGGCTCAGCCACTTTTATAGGAAAGCGTTATGTACAAGGAAATATTTGTCTACATATGCATATATAGTATGAAAGGGGATTTTACTGCAGCCGTATCAGCACATGTCAGTCTGATTTTGTATATAAAAATAAACTGCTTTCGAATTGCGTTTTTAAATCTTGTTGGAGAGGTCAGTAAACGACAAGAGAAAATCCCCGCAGTACATAAGTATACAAGAAAATATATTAATTTTGACAAAGCTGTCTGACACCATATTAGTAGATAATGACTTTTGCTAAATTAAAACTAAATTAAAATGCTTTCGAAAATATTTTATTGTATTCTTTTAAATGCATTTAATTTAGATACCGATTAAACTTGGAGGGTAAAGATGATTAAAATGCCATTAAAAAAACATTATTAAATTTTAAAATTTTAACATAAAATAAATATTCAAACATGAAAATCGGTTAGGTTTTGACAATGGTGCTCGAATTCATGTAAAAATAAAAATGAAAATTTTTCAATATTCCAATTAATCTCCATATAGATAAGCTGGCAATCCAATTAAAACTTACACCACGCACTTTTGACTCTCTATTCAATTAATAACAATTTAACGCTCTGTGGCCCAGCTCTCTGTGCGGCATTCCCAGTTGCCAGTTGCCCGTTGCCAGTTGCCAGTCGGTCGATTATGAAGATAAAAGGAAATGTGGCCGAAGGTTTTCCTCTGACAGGCGCACGTCAGATTCTGGCCAGGCACAAATTAATCTCGATCCGTGCCAGCGGTGCCGAAAAAATTATTAATGAGACGCATGTGTGAGTGGGAAAGGACTTAATCAGTGCAAAAAATAGAGAAGCAGCAACAAGCACCAACGGGCAGCGGCACCCTCATTAACGGGAAATTAGTTTTGCCGGAGTGTTTGGTCTGATTTCTGACGCCGGGCTGCCAAAGCTGGTGTCAAAATGAGCTGAACAAAGACTTCTTTTTTTTCTGTCTAGGGGTGATTAAACACGGAAATGAAGCAAACAGCTTGCCCGGACCAGGGCGACCCATTCGACCAGTTTGCTGGTTTCCTCTCTCGGGTGACACTTTTGCGATTAGCGCCGAATCAAAGCCAGTCCGAGGTGTTCCAAATCGCATAAAATTACAGCAGGCCAAGGCAAAAGAAAGAAAAAATGCCAGAGGATTAACTCAACTTTGTCCCAGTTATTGTCTTGCATTGTCAGAAGTTTTTCCCAGCGCATTTCATTTGAATTAATTTGCGGCACTCAAGTGCCACACATAAATCGTCGGCGCATTGCATTGTCCTGTCCGAGTGTCCTTTGAGTGCACTTAATTATGCGGAAAATGGAATATACATTCGTTGCTAACATTTCTGACTTATTTTACATCAAATTTGCCGCAATTATTTTCCATTTTTCTCGCGCCTGCGGCTGATGAGCGTCAAATGCAGCCGCAAGTATTTTTGGCTTTTGTTTTTTTTATTTCTTTGAAAGCCAAGCTGTAGCTCTGTGTAGGTACAGTTGCGCACCTTTATTGTAGTTGTTGTTGTTGTTGTTGTTGCGTGTTTTATTCTAAAATTTCAATTACCAGTCACTCAGTCAATCACTCAGTCAGCCAGTTTGTCTAGCTAACAATGCGCCGTGTTGTTTGTTGTTTGGTTTATTGATATGATTTGAAGTCCCTGGGGTATATATGTATATATATATGGGGCACTCAAAGTTGGGCTGTCATTTTGCGTTTGTTTTCCAGGGGCGGCCCCCATTGATGGCCTGCCAATAATTTGTTTAATGGCAGCGTAAAAAATTAGACCATATTGAATGTCAATTGTTTGATTTTTAGATTGAGGGTCTCAGCGAATTCGATGCCCAGCCTGCCTCTGGGTTGTTGATTATTGTTTGGCCGGAGTTACCTCTCGACGCTGATTAAATATTGAAAGAGGACAGAAGCGTAATATGAAGCCGTGGCGACCACAGACCCTTCGTTTATTTTTTGGTGTAAGTCGAGAGTTTATTATGCAGCATATACACCTTTTCGGATAACATTATTCTTGAATTATTTTCAAATATTTTCTTGCTAAAAAAAAAAAATAGAAACGTGGGCAGCTGTTATGCTTTCCATTTTTCGATCATTAATCAAAACTCTTTTTGGCAACAGGATATTAGCATAACGAGGTGTAAAGGTTGTGGCCAAAAAGCTGAGAAATGTCAGCTTACACAGCCAAGGCTTAAAAATTGCAAACGGATATGAAAAGTCAGTCAGTCACACATATGCTGCAGTTCTCAGTCTCGCACTTTTTCCCAATTTTCCCCCAGTTGCCAGTTTTCGCGCTTTTCACAATGGCAACAACTATTTGGTTGCCAAAAGATCATTAATTTTGGGCGACGGGGTTGCGGGCTACGCGTTAGGGCGTGGCAACACGGCTGATGATGCTGTTGGCATTTCCACTTTGCCAAACGACAACGCCCAAATCGTCAGGACACTTTCATATGCCGTCAACTCAGTTGTTGTTGTTGTTGCTGTTGTTGTTGTTGTTTCTGCTGCTTTACATTTGCAATTTTTATAAATTTTGGCAAGTTGAGTGAAACATGTGTTGAAGTGCTGCGCGTTACTTTTGACGTTCCACTGATTGGCGCCAGTCTCAAGGCGTTCAAAAAGGGGAGGGGGATTGGCAACAATGCCCTTTGGCTGTGGGTGACGCCAGCTTCAGTTAAATGAATGCAAATTTTTATTTAAACATTACGGTAATGGCATTGAGCTGTCAATATGTTTGTCTTTTTATTGTTGCTGCCGCATTGCCGGGCGCCGAGTGTTGCAAAGGTGCCGATGCTAGCGAGGATGTGGCATGTGGCATGCGGCGTGTGTGTTGCTGACAGCTTGAAAAATGGCAAATACGAGCAAGGCAAATAAGATTGAAACTTGATGTCGCAACAGATTTGTATCGTACGAGTGCTAAATGAATATTCACAGAATATTCACACAGAGTGTTAGCTGAAATTCTTATAATATTAAAAAGCTATTGTTAGAGGCTTGCAATTAGTTGTTAACACCAAATAAATGGTACTTTTGATAGAAAATATCTTTCTAAAAAACTTAACTGAACATGTATTATGTAATATGTATATAATTATAATGTATTTTGAAGCATAATAATAAATAATTATATTATGTATCTTCAACTTAATAATAGCCCTACAAGTAAATATCTGGTTTTGGGTACACTAAATTTAATTAGCTTTGATATTTTATGCATTTTGGAGTATCCGATCTTGCTTTAAATAAAATGGAATGTAAAAATTTGCTAAAATTATAAGGTGTAAACTTAGGAATATGTAATATTTTAAATTGTATATATTTGTGAAGTTGCTAAGTGTTTTCTTCTTTCTTAATGTTACTTTAAAATTTTCTGAGGCACATCATTGCAACAAAATAAATGTAGTAATTTTATCAATGGACATAATATATTTTCAATTGCATTTCCTATTATTCTCAGAATTTCTTAACTACTTTCGGCAGCGTTGCTTACATTGAAAATTATAATTAATTTAATAACTATGGCCCATTGATGCCCAGAGAGAACTCATATTTCTCAATCTTTTGCATTTATCACCATCTTCTTCTTGACTTATACTCCACGCAGCGTTTACTAGGAAGCGAACCATAAAAATTATTAATGAATTACGCTAACAAAGAAATGAATAATTCTGGGCAATAAAAAAACAGCAACAACAACAACAGAAGAGAATGAAAAAATTCCCCTATACGGGCCATATTACATTTCGTCGTTTCGATTTCGATTAAGGAGGAGGAAACAGGAACAGTTGCGCCTCGATCGCGTGCCGGCCAAAACAAATCATTAATCATCGAACTGTTGCAATTTCGGTGGCTGTGGTTAAAATTAATTTTGTAGAAAAGTACAAAACGCCACAGGCGCTTTGGGGGAGCAGAGTAGAGTGGAGTACCAAAAGCCTCGGGGACCAAAACAACATTAAAAACTACTAAAAAGGCGAAGCAGCCGAAAGGAGTCTGGACGGGGGGAGTAGACGGGGGCGACCTGTGTCTGACACATGCGGCGCTTCATTTTTTACGAGTACAGAAAAAAACTTTCACACATTGTTGTTAGGATGTGTAGCGAAAGCGCCGCGGGATATTTGTGACACTGCCGCCGCCAAAGACATGCCCCGCCCACCCAAAAGGGAACTTGGTTGCGGCGTGAAAACGCACACATTACGTCGATGTTGCAGGGGCATAAAAAGAGTCTGTGGCAGTGGCAGTGGCATTGGCAGCGGCAGCAGCAGCGGCTTCGTTTATTGTAAATAACGATTTGCGACGATTTGTGTCATGGGTGATGACGTCGTCCCCGTCATGTCGTCGTCGATATCATTGATACTTTGTCAAACGTGTAAATTACATGGCGCATTCCGCGCTTGCGATTTATTTTCACATGCAAATTTTCCCAAAAGCGAAACCCGTTAGACGACGGCGACATCATCGTCATTATTCAAAGAGCTGGCAAATCCCAAAGGGGGTTCAAGCGCTTGAGACGCGTGTTGGCGAATCCCTTGCGAAACTACTTTAAAATTTCAACCAATTCGAAATGACTTCTTCTTGTGTGACACATGTGTGGACGTTGCCGGCGGGATGGCGGGGGAGGGAGAGGGGGCGCGATAGCTGGGGCGTTGCATCGTTAGTGCAAATCGCATCAACGCGTCGTTTGTGCGTTTTGATTGATGTCAGACGCTTGTAAGTCGCCGCGCAATCCGCAACCCAAAATGTAGACCCCTCACACCCCGTGCGGTTTGACTTTAAGCCGGCATTACCTTAACCCTTACCCCTTACCCCTCACTCTTTACCCCCTTCACCGAGTCCTAGCTGCGCTTTGACATGCCCTCGTCATGGGTTTTTCAGCACTTTTCCACGCATTCATATTTTGTAATATTTCTTAAGAATCTTTAAGCATTTTTCGGTGTGATTTATGGAGGGTGAGCCGCCCCTTAGACAGCTGCGACTTGTTTATAAGGGTTAAGCTGTTTCAATTTCTCTCCAGTTATTAGATTAGATGAAGATGATAATGATAAGGTTGTGACATGTTGGGGCGTTTCCATTGAAGCCACACACAGTTTTGCATATACAGCGAGAGCGATGCCTGTCAAACTGTTCCCACTAACACAGATAAACTCCAATTTAAATCGAAGTAAGAGCGAGGAAGGATTTAAGAAAATACAATTTAAAAATACAGGTGACAACGTTACCGATATAACAACAACGAATAGTACACAAAAATGCAAATGCAAGAGGACAAATCATAAACAAAATGCCATCAAACATTAAAATCGGTTCAGTCTGACAAAGTTATGGGAGTTTAAAATATGGGAGCGATGGATCTGAGAGCTTTACGTGTCAAAACTTTCGTTAATTTTGGCATGATTTTTGACCAAAAATTTGACCCCCTCAAAATCAGTTTTAATGTTGGTTTTTATACTAATTAAGCCAAATACAATCGATTAAAAATATAAATTTCACAACTCTAAATTTTAGAAAAAAAATTTTCTCGAAAAAATTTAATTTTCAGTAATGCGCATATTTTATATGTACATATATTTATTATTTTATAGGATAAATCATGAAAAAAATGCAAACAATTATCAAAATCGGTTCAGTTTTGACAAAGTTATGGGAGTTTAAAATATGGGAGCTGAGAGCTGTACATTTATCGTTAGTGTTTATAATTAGTACAAATGCTTATTGATTTTTTAAAATAAGCGTAAAACGTTGCATATGAAAGTACATCGTTTCTTACATTAATTATTGACTCTTTGTTTACAAATTCTGTAATTACCTAAAACGTTCTTGAAATAAAAATGTTATTCTCGAGGTAAGGAATATCCATCTAGGCTGGAATTTAAACAACGCTATGTAAAAATTATGATTATTTTTTAAACCCTAATGCCGAGACAACAACTGTCGCATTTGTGTGCATTGGCGAGTGAACTTTGTCCTTTCGGGCGCAACAATTGATCTGGGGCGCAATGTGAACTTGACCAGACCAGACACCGAGTGACCAGTCATTTATCAAATTTGACAGCTAGTCCAATGACTGTGGCAACTCTGGTCAGTTTCAAAATGAAGCCAGCTGCTTAACCTGTTTGAAGTTTGACGCGCGCGTGTGACAAATGCTTTGGGCAAACGTACAAGCAAATGCCCGTTATTTCCGCTCAATGACTTTCAATTAGAGTAACAACAAAGCCTTTGCCCCCACCGCTGGCCTAGCTGGTCAAGTGCGCGGCCTTTCGGTTCAGTTGTTGTTGTTGTTGCCATGTTAATTGGCTAACACGCAAGGGTTAAACGTGCCCATTGTCCACCCCAAAAGCATCGTCCATCAATTGCCCCGATGATGCAGCAGACTTCAAAACGTATTTTCTGCTCGTTAGTTTCGTAATTTTCTAAATTTCAAATGTGCAGACTGTACCCGTAGCTCATCGTTATTTTGCTGGTCATTTTGGGAATTGTCTGCTAATCAAACAAAAACAAATTTCACCAAAAAAAATGTAGGAATAAAATTGCCAATAAGCTTGCGCCCAAAAAAGTTCGTGTGTGGAATAGACATTAAGTTTTCCTTGTATTGAAAATGTAGAGAAATCCCGTAGTATCATTTGATTTGAAAGACACACATCCTAAAATAAATGATTAATTTACAATGTTTGCAACAAGGGACTTATACTTTATTGGTAATTTTTGGAATTTATCAAAGATAATGAGATGAAAATTAAAAAATGATTATACCGATTTTATACGAAGAAGCTTACCTTAGGCCTTGCATTAAGATGACAAAAAAAAAACAACAACATAAAAAAGAAACCAAATTGGTTTTCTCTTTTATATTTTTCTACCTGAAAGATTTTCAACTCAAGTTTTATCAACGATAAACCCAATTTATTTACATTTATCAAGCTAATTTGATTTGCATTCCCACAGCCTTTATTCACATCTTCAAGAGGAATCTCTCTCTCGTATCTCTTTCACTGTGTACAGTTGCGTACAAAGCACCGCTGAACATAACCTACAATGTGCAGAAGATGCGCATCCTTTAATGTTGCCATCGCACTCATACATATACGTATATGGGAATAGAGCATGCAAATGGCGTACGCTTTTCTTTCATCATATCCATTATTGCAGCCGCCTTTTCAAAGCAATTGAAGCAGAAATGCCTCAAATCATGTTCCACATGACAAACAGGACTAATGTGGTGGCCGCCAGGATGCTGCTGATGCTGATGCTGATGCTGGTGTCGCTGTTGCTGTTGCTGTTGCCTCTTCTGTATGCTGCCGAGCAAACTTCACGACTTTCGCAAAGCAAATAATGCCCATGCCCACCTCGCAAATGCCAATCTGTAGCTCCAACCCTTTAATGAAACGTCGAGCGGTTGCCCCCGCAACCTACAGTGGCTGCAAAAAAAATATAGACGAAAATTCTGCAAACTTTAAAGCAAACAACAGTCAGTAAGCTCTCTACCCCCGCGGGCGCTGCTACTGAAATGCGTTTGACAAAATGACAACCAGCCCTGTGTGTGTGTGTGTGTGTGTGTGTTTGCGTGTGTGCGTCTGCGTTGCTGGCATGTAAATTTCGCAAAAAGGGTTCCTGCCCCTTCCCCGTATTTGTTTGCTTTGGTGGTTTGCTTACAAATTCCAAAATTAGATTTTAAAATCCTTTTTGCGTGCAGCTTTGGCGCTTTCTTCTTTTTGATTTTTCTTCAGATTCTGTTTATTTTATTTACTTTTGCAAATTAAGGTCACAATTTTCCGCATTTATTTGGGCTTTCGGCAATGCTTTGTCCATTGGCCTCTTACCTTTGAAGATCTTTGGCTTTCAGCTCACGTGGCGCACTTGAAAGCCCAAAGCAAATATGTTGCCAATTTGTTCTTCTGATTTTAGAGAAACCGCTTTAGCTGTACATATGTCCGTGCATATGTATTTGTGCTCGCTATCTGCCACATGGCAGGGAATTGCTTGCATTATGCAAATTGCGTGTCGCTCCGCTGATAAGAAGCGTCCCAGGTAAGCGCTGAGAACAATTGATTATGATTATGATTGAGCGGCGCGCAAAAGTCAATAACAATAGCACAATGCGGCGGACACAGATACAGCTACAGCTACAGCTACAGCTGCCAACAATGGACGCGAAGCGAACCCAGGGGGCTGGCCAACCCCCCAACCACAAGGGCAAAGGCAATCCCAGTCACAATTCCATAGCGGAAACTGCGCGCACCACTTTAAATTAATGGAAATGTGTAGCACACACACAGACACACACACACACACAAATCAGCAAACAATTGAAATTGAAATAAAAACTGTCAATGCTGAAGCTAAGTTCCCAGTGCTCCACTTGCTGTCCACTCGGCACAGGCGCGCTCCACTCCCCGCTCGCCCCGCTCAAGTGCTCCACTGCGTCTCTGTCGAAGCGTAAAATATTATGTCATTATCAAGGAAACGCAATAAATTTCTCTGGACGCGCGTTAGTCAAATTTCAATACAATAAAAAAGAAATACAACAACAAGAACAATAAACAAGTAAGTGATATAGTCGAGTGGGCGCGACTAGCAGTTACCCTGCACACAGCTCTGAGCTACTGTTATATACATTTGAAATGGCATAATAATAATAACAATATACATATACCTTTTTAAGCAGGCAATTTAATTTTAAATTTAATTTTAATATGTATAGTCCTTTCTTTTCTTTTCCATATATTTGTGATGCCTTCAAAGTAATTTTAATAGAACAAACTTTGTGTCTCTAACTCTTGTAATTTCAAGGTAATGCTAAGGTTTCATTTAAGTTTTAAACAATTTTTTTTAAATTTATATTTAAAATTTGAAGAGAGAATTTAGCTCTCTTTGATCAATGCTTCTATACAGACAAAATTAAAAATAAACAAATAAATTATTTGGCTATGCTCTTGATGCAGACCAGGAAAATATATACTCAATGTCTCCTTCTGCTTTCATTTTAACAACAGCAGTATACCGTTATTTTTGGTTACAGGGTATCGAGAAAAAAAAGCACTACAACAAAAAACTGTTTGAATTTACAATTAGCTGTGGATGGAGTTTGAGTGGCATTGTTGTCATGGTGTGCGTGTATTGCTGTGTGTGTGTCAATTGATAAAGTGTTTGAGCTAGTGTCCTGCCGCGTTCCATTTTTTTCACAGGCCACTGACGAGTGCCACTCAAAGACGGGACCACCGCGGCGTTATTATCTTGGATTTGGCATGCGTTGCGCCTGGCATCTAATTACAGAAAACAGGAGCAGGAGCTGCCGCAGGAGCCAGCGACGAGTGGAGGTGATGCTGGATATTCAAATGCGTCCGAAATACGCCGTAAAACTGTGACTGACACCCGTTGCCTTGGCCGCCTTTGTGCCTGTCCAGTGGCCCAGTCATTGGCTCTTAGCCCTGGCAACAGTTGCCAAGTTTTCAAGCGAGTATTACAAGTCATTAAACTGCTGTAATTGCTGCGCCTCGACTTATCAGTCAACTGGCCAATAACCATAAATATGGAGAAAGTTCTGCTGACCTCCCCCGCCTATCTACACCCCCTGTTGTTTTTATTGCCAGCGAGTTTCACTTGATTTGTTAGTGTCACAAAAGTTTTTGGTCAACTCAATTCACATATGAATTGTTTATAGACCCGGCAAACACACCCACTTTCGGCTCATATCCGATTTTCATAAAGGAAATGACATTTTTCTACGGCAGTTTTAGCAACATTTTGTCGACTGGCATATATCACCTCGAATACGAAGAGAATCTTCGGCCCGGCGTTTAACGTTCCACATTTCCGCATTTGGTTTTTCCCGTTGACTGCTTCGAAGATGACGCGGCGGTCGCTTTTCTCTTTTCGCTTTTAGCTTTTCTTGGCTTGTGGCATAAGTCGATTATATGCGGAAATGAAAACCCATAAAAATCCTTTCCTACGGTGATTAGTTAACATATTTTTCGCCGCACATCCAGAATTGTATGGGCCGAATTTTTGGGATACTCAAACGGCAAGGGGAAACAATTATTTATGTGAAATATTATTTATTATTTATTGTTGTTGTTCCTCTTTTGGGTGTTCCTTTATGAGCGCGTGTGTTGTTTTTGTGTGTGCACTCGAGACCAAAATTGTTGTTGCGAGTGGTTGAGGTCCATTAAATTTTGTGAGTGGTCGGTCATTTATGAGTTATGCATATTAAAAGAGGGTTCAACAGTTTATATATGTACTATATATTCATATATCCATTTCAAGAAATGTGCCGCATGTGAGAAAAAATTTGTGTTAGGTTTGTTTTTGATTCCCGTTTACGAAGTGAAAAGTGTATATTGTGATTCTGCAATAGGAAATAAATTTTTTTGAATTTTGTGGTAAAAAAAAGCATGTTAAAACCTAACCGACTTTCACGTTCGATCGCATTTTGGTTATGATTTGTCATATTTGATTTGAATTGAGAAACATTTTATTAATACTTATGTTTGCTCTTCAACAACGCTTAAAAGTACACTTCTAATTATTTAAAACATGTAAAAAAAATTAAATCACAAAAATTCAAAACCACCATTTTCGTTGGCAAAAAAAATCCAAAATAAAAGTTACTTTTAACAAACATATTTAAACAGAATTTATCAAATTTATAAGCAGTTTAATCAGTTCAAGTAAAGTACAGTATTATTTACAGTGCACAGGATTAATGCAGATGCAACCACAGCCGCTGCCGCAGTTTTTTGTTCTGACAACTACTCGCGGCGCTGACAAATAATCGAAATCAATCAAAATACTTAGGGATACAGCCGCTCAGCTCTCGATGTTCAATCTGTGCTGGGAAATTAAGCGACGCGTGCGCGGAATGTTGCCAACTAATCAAAACTTAATTTGAGCAGCGGCAATTGAAGGTCTGGCTGCCGTTTAAATCATTAAAATCAAAATTCGCAAATGATGCGCATAATAAACTCAACGGCGTTTCCCATGAAATCATGTCCAGGAGCTGGGCCGGGCCAGGGATCAGCGGCTGCCATTTGGGTTGATGGGTTCATTCGGTGACAATTGAAATATAGTCGGGCATTTGTTGCTGCCAACATGTTTGCAAACATGTAACCCAGAGTACCTCTGTCTCCCTCGTGTTGTTGTTGTGTTAGCTGTTGTTGTGGCAGCCAAGCGTATCAATAAATCCATTTAAAATTGCGTGCAGGCCGCGTGTGTGTGCCGCCCGGTTGAGTCGAGTGTTTGTCATTTCAGGCCGCACATAATGCAATGGGAATTATGGCTGCTTAGTGCCAGAAAATATCGAAAATAAATTGGCAGCGACAGCGAAACAAAAGCGCCAAAAGACGTCACCAATTGACATCGATATCGATATGCGCCTCGAGTAACCCAACTGCAACCCTCATAGGCGCATAGGTAAGCCCGGCTAAGACCAGTTCCCAGTCCCAACAACCCTCAATTTAAAATGCAAAATCAAAGTAAATCAATTTCAGTTTGCGAAAACATTCGCGTAAACAAAACCTGGGCACGTTCTGTGCGTTAAGTCGGCCAATAAATCAAATTACGAAATTTTTACTTTGATTTTTTCTGCCTTAAAATTATGCGCATATGGGCCAGAAGACAAACAGGACACACACACACACACATACACATTTGGAAGTCACTCAAATTGTCCGTCTCTATAGATATTGTAATTTGTGCGAAATCCTTAAAATCCAACACATTTATCACAAATATGCGCCCATAAATCAGAACACAGCCGTATGCGCAGTTTGTCACACCGGAAGCCTGTGCGACGTAAGGCGGGGGGTGTGGCACAGTTTCCACTCTAAAATCGAGGCCATAAAACGCGCAACATCTTCGCAACGGGCGCGCCTAATTTGCACATTTTCACTATTTTAATGGTCTTCTCCGATTTTTTAATGTGCTTATTTATGTGGCCTGTTTATGATTTTATGCGCTTTCTATGCTAATTTCGGCCACAAAATAGATCGTAAACTAAAGGTGACGTCATTTATCATACACAAATTTATGCAAGTGGGCGTCACGAACGGCACTTAAAGTGTGTGGGAAAGTATCTTTCTAGCCAGAGATGTGTGAAAGATACAAACTGTACTTGCATAACTGTAAGTACTTGAATACAATTGGAATTGTTATTAAACCGATTAGACATAAATTTATAGCCGAGTTGAATGTCATTAATCATTTATCTTGGCATATAAATAATTTAGTGTGGAACAAACCATTTATAAAATAACTAAAATTTATATAACACATATTAAATGGGTTTTCTCCACTATAAACACACAATCTAAACAATCTGTCAGAAAGAAAGCGTTTTATGTGTTCTTAGAATAATTAAAAAAAGAAATTAAATAAATATCCTCAGTATGTTTTTCTCTTATTTTTTAAGAATAATGTCAGGCATATCTCCTGATCTGATATATTTGTCTACTCCCTGAACGATATCATCTGCCTAATAAATTTGGTGCCTTCAAATCTAAAAGCGATATTTATTATGACGATTTATATGCCTTAATATAAATACTATGTATAATACTCAACATATATGTATATTCATATTCGTTCATATAAAGAAATACATTGGGACTTCCACAAAATCCTTTAAACATATCTGGCAACAATTCGCTTTGATCCACACCCAGCCACAGTTGGATTATTTTCAACCCGTTTTAGTGTCGTTAAGCAAATGCTTTTAATAATTTAAGCAAAAATGCAAAGAGCCAACTATGTGCAGTATTTGTATATAAGTATTTACGACTCCCCCGTCATGTTGTCAATAACAATTTCGCAATGACACACGCAGATAGACAGCGAGCAAAACCCCTTTTGCAGACGGCAACGCAACAAATCGCTGCAAATTACATTCATAAAATTTTATCACCTAATATCGGAAATGGATTCCTTGTTGTCGCTAGCCCCCAGACTAATGGCCATCGTATGACCCGCCGCACAAAGAAAGTCGCCAAAATGTGAAGCAAGTCTCGAAGCAGCTGCGCGTCATTTGCAGCCACTCGGACAGGCCATCAAAGTAGTTGTAACAATTGCGATTTGGCCAGTAAAAATAGCAGAAAGTGAAGAAAAGGGTTGCCAATGCCATTTGATATTCTTTTTCATTTTGCTTCATTTTTTGCTTTTTTCTTTTTTGATGGTCATAAGCAGTCATAATTTCATTATTATGAAGTGTCAAGTGCGCCCTACTGTTGCCCATTATGGAAATGGCCGCTCAAATGGGCACTTTGTGTGACCATTCCGAGGGCGGGTTACGAGCTACGATATAGGGTTCAGCGTGGGTTGGGGACAAGTGCGCGATTGGAATTTTAAGTTGCCGTAGCAAATGCCGCAGTCGAAGCCGAAGCCGAATCCCAGTCAAATCAAACGCGTCTAATTACTTTGAATTATGCGCCTAATTTGGCGCAATGTTTCGTTGCCAGGGCGATGATTCATTTCGGGCCAGTTGGACGGCGTCGAGACCAGTCAATCATGCCAACTGTTGCCATCAGTCAAGACCACATTCAAGCCGTTGCTGGGACGGAAGGGTGCAATCGCAATAAACGTGGCGCATTGGATTACATAATGTCAAGCAGCGTGCCCAGGGCAACTATCGAGTTCTTCTCCTGCTTCGACTTCTTTCTTTCCCGGTCAGCCCCGGGGCAGTTGGGGTCAGCGAAGGGATTACGCAGACACATGAGTGCGAAACTGTAACTGGGTCTAACCGCAAAGTACCGACAGTAGCCAGGAGCAGCCAGCACCCGTCTCATGTAACCGCAAAACGGCTTTAAGACTTGAGCACGGCCCTTGGGGGCACTGGCAACGGGAAGGCGTGTCCTGTCCAAGGATTGTAGATGCCTTGGACGCAGATTAATCAGCGTATTGGCCAATGAATTCTAATAAATGCTTGCAATGATACTTACATGCCACATGAGCTAATGAAATGTGCAGAAAAAAAGCGGGGGAAAAGTCAGCCGATTTTTCATCTAATTGATGAAGCGCAAATCAAACAAACGACAGCACTCGAAGGGTTTCAACAAATTACAACTCTCAATCAATGCAATTTACACAAAAAGTAAAGCATAAAGGAAATCCATCAAAAGCATAACCAGCAAGAAAACACTTGAACATTTTACTGACCCCTCAAAACTGATTTCTGTTTCTTTTTATATCCTGTATTCAATAAATGTGTAGGGTATTCCATTTTATTTGGAATATCGATAACTTCCTAACTGTTTTTAATATCGAAAAATAAAAACAATTTCCAATCTTACACATGACAAGAAAATATTTGAATTTATGTTGTAATATTGTGTTACTTACATTTTTTGTAAGCCATATTTTCCGAAATATAAAATATAGTTCATATAAAAACTGCATATTCCATACTTGGATCATCAAGAATATAGATTTCCTCAATCGCCAAAATTTTCTATAATCTATAAAAATAAGTTTCTAATCCATTTTTTATTATGATTAATTTTCGTTTTCTTTTATATCAAATATTTAAATGTTTTAATGCACTTCTGGGCTGTACCTAGGGTATCTACTAGTCAAATTCTCTGACTAAAGTTTTTGCTCCGTGTTTCCTTTCCTTTATTTTTTTTCTTGAGCCACACAACAATAAATTATCAAAATTTGTGGCATAAATCAGTGGTGCAACCACAGCACAGCCACATATTGGCAGCATATAAACTTTTCACTTTTCAATATTTGCTCGGACCGTCGACTTTTGTTTGCTCTGCTTGTAGAGTGGGGTAGAGGCAAAGGGGGGAGTCAACAACGACTTGTGCGGGTGTTTTTGATTTGTTTGGCATATTGAAGTGGTCAAGCAAATACGGATGAGGGCCACATGAATCGGCAGCAGTTGTGACAGCAGTCGAATCCCTGTAAGTGGGCGTAACCGGTCGCCCAGTTATGGGCGTTAAGTTAATTGATTAACGACACAAAGTGTGCCAGATCTGGCAAAAAGGGAAACCATAGCGGAAGTCGTCGATTGTCAGGCGAGTCGCACAAATTTACCGTTGATTTGCGACCATTGTCCAGCTTAAATTGTGCCCCGCTGAAGGGTGAACGTCTGGTCCACAAGTACTCGGCTGCCACATTATGTTGCGAATTGATTGGAATTTTATGAACGTTTACCTGCTGGTGGTGGGTGTGGGAGGGGGTGGGTTATGCTTAAAGAGCGAGGGCGTGGTCCAGACTCCGTTTTGACCAACTTTATGAGGCAGCCCATATTCAGTTATATTTATGCGTTTAATAAGCAACATGACATGCTGGAAATGTCATGTGTCGACTGTCATTCAAATGAAACAACGGCCAGTGGCCTTCTCCCTCCTCTGCACCCACTTTGGGACGCGTGCGCGCAGGATGTGCTTGATTACTTGACATTTTGCATGGTAGATCCGTGTATTAATGAACGAAATAAATTTAATTTTGCCAATTAATGCACTGAGTATCAGACGTCAGCAAGTTTTAGCAGCCGCCCCCCGCAATCTGTTAGCTTTATGTTTATCATTATTGACTCGTGAGTGCTTACCCCACACACACACGCACACACACACACGCACACTCATACACACACCCACTCACTTTCACTTGTCGCTCATAATGAGCCGAGCTGAGCTGAGCGGGCTGTCTAATGCCGCCCCCCTGGACAGGGGCGTGGCACTTCTTGGCTTAGATTGGTTCGCATTTCGTAATCAAATATTGTAGCTGCGCTTTCGCTTTCACCGAAAAATTGTTCGCAAATTGCAATAAAACGGACAGCACAAGGAAACTGGGGTCTGTTTGCGCTTTTGGGGTTGAAAAGCAAACAGTGGACAGGCATAAAGACAGAGGCAGAGGCAAATACACAGAGTGGGCCAATGCTTAGTCATCATCTTCATCGTCATCGTTGAGGCGTCATTGTTTCTGCCCTGAGGCGGCTTATTGGATTTTTTTCAAGTGCTACTTTAACGCTATTTACGAGACAGTTTTATAAGTTAACCATGGCAGCCGCTGGGTCTGACCAGAACAGGCAGCAGCTGTCATTGTGTCGCTATTAAATGCATGAGTCCACATCTACACACAACAAATGTGAGTTCTCTACACACAATTGTTGTTCACACCTGGAGCACAGAGCACATTGTGGTAACACTTCAAAGCCACTCGAAACGAGGACAAATGAAGTGTGAGAAACTTCCTTACAATTAGCGCTAAAAGCTGAATCAAAGCAAATGTGGCACAACAAAAAAATACACACGAAAAAATAAAGAATTTTGGACATAAATCAAATACAAAGCATTTGACAAGCCAAAGCTTAAGAACTTTCTAAATCCCGTAATTTGTAAATACAAAAAACAAATACAATGTGCAATATTCAATCATTATTAGTATATCCTATTTTAAGTAATAAAATGATTAATTTTGTTTTGAATACTTTCTTTTTTATTTTTCTTATTTTTTATATAATTTGTGTACAATAATTATTAAATACGAATTATTCCAATTTTTCTGAATGCAAAAATAAGATTTTTAAATTGACATTTTTGTACTTTTCTACTTTATACGGTTATTTTTACCCCCTTCAACATTAATAATTGGTTTTTTAATCAAGAATTTCAACAACAAAGTATTCTAAATTCTTTTCCACGCACACTAGAATTTAGACTAAGACTTTTTTTCAGTGTATCTAATATCTCGATTAGAGAGATTAAAGCCACAACCTGAGTTAATTAAATTTGGCCCAAAAAGCAAACACACATATGAGCCGAAGCCACACAAGTCAGAACGTGTGTCGCGGTTTTGGGCCAACAACAGCGACTGCCCCAACCAGCCAACCAGCCAACCGGCTATTTCAACAATTTCAGTTAATCGACGCTTTCCCGCTTTCCATACAAAGAGTATAATATTACAATGTCCTGGACTAGCGTATCGCATGTATCCATTACACTCGACTGGCGCTGACCGTAGAGAGGAGGGTGATTCCCAGCGGCCGATTAGTTCAGTCAGCCGCGACCAGGTCCAAATTCGCGTCCAGTCGCTGAGTCCATCAACGGCACATCAAACTGTCCGAGCAATAACAACAATGGAACCATTCAATCAGCGAGCATAAAAACATAAAGAGATTTTAATTTTTTGATTATGTTGTGCATGTGTATGTGAATGTGTGTGTGTATGTGTGTGTGATATGTGCGTGTGCTGCTCCCGAGGGAACTTTTTCTGCAGATTTGGCTACTGCGCCGCCTTTGTCCAATCGTTAATCAATGAAGTTCGTGTGTGGAACTCCCCTTCGATCTTTGGACAAACGACCCCTGGTCAGCAGAGAACCAGCCTCATCCTCCAACAGCCTCATCAGAGAACAGCTCATTTGTGCGTTTAGCATAATAAAAAAGCGGACTCGTAGTTGATTAAATTTCACTGGGGAAACTCGGAAAACTCTGCGATTTTCTGTGCTAATGCGTCGTAATTTCTATTAAAGTCACTTCCGACCAAGGGGGGGGGGGGGGGGGGGCACCCACGGGGATTAATTACACAGAACTGCCGTGTCGGAAGTGGAGCGCGGGCACGGCGGGGGTGATGTAACGTAAAGTGGATTCGCCCAGTGCTGTAATTCAGACTATAATTGCAGTTCATCAGATGAAACGGAACCGGTCTGGGGTTTGATAAGTATATATGGTAGTTGGTATTGCAGCACCTGAGGTAAATATATTCACTATTCTTATATTCTTTTAGACCTATTCCGCGCCGCCTGCTTCCGCTCAATTAAACAATTGAATGCAATTTAAAGCGTACTCCAAGACAACAAAAGACAAATCATAGCTATTAATTCCGCACTCGAGGAATGTTTCATTACATGGAACTACCAGACGATACTGAGAACTCCCAAGAACTCACAAGAGCTGCCGAGCACTCCTTTGTGCTCTGCAGCGCACACATGTGGCACAGGGATTCCCTTTCAGCTCCTGCTGCTTACTTTTAATTTCCTTGTGACGCCTTATTACGTTCATTCATATGCAAATCGCTGGACTGTAACACAAAAGCCAGCAACAGCGGAAAAACCTGAAAAGCCCAAGCAGCACAAGTCAAAAGAAAAGGAAAATGAGAAAAACGACGCGCATCAAGTAGGTTGGCATTTGGCTGTGAGCGATTAAAAAATGGCAACTGCCTCTGTCAAGGCATATGCTTAGCATATGAATGCCCCAGCTCAATACCAAACAGCATATAGTACACTGACAAAAATTTTTAATTTTCCGATCGTAAAAAGGTTTCTTTGGTTTTATAAAAAAATTTTTTATTTATTTACAAAACTGATCATAAGGTTATGATGAATGCGTTGACTAGCAATGGCTAATAAAAATATTTCAAACTTACAATTTTATACATTTAAAATTTCTTAAGTTTTTATGATCTTATTTCTTGATCTTACAATCAGATAAGTCATTTTCTGAATTATGGCATAATATATTTAATATGCATGAATAAAAGTATTATTTTATATTCTTAGTATACAATACTCATTATTTAAATAACCTTTCTCAATTATAACATTTTCCTTAATTTAAATAAAGTATTTATACACAAAGGAGTTTTCTATGGATTTAATACGAACTTCTCTTTATAATGTACAAATTATCTTCTGCATTTTTAGTATAATTTTTAAAGCTCATTTTCATACAATCTAATGTTAAATTCCTTTAGACTTCACTTTTTTATACATTTTTTTTTTTAAGTGCAGCATCTTAAAGTGACTGAGAGCTCTTGCCGAGTTTGCAGGATTTTCACCTCGTAACCCAAAAAATGCGCGATGTGGTGCTGGTGGTGGTGGTGGTGGTGTTTCTGTCTTTTAACTACCCGCGAATGGACCGTCAAATGCTTTATGGGGTTGTTATTATTGTTGTTGTCGTTGTTGTTGATGTGAGACTGTACCTTTTATCTTAAATGCGAATATATGACTGTTACAATTTCGATTTTAAGCATGCCATATCAAATTTAAATGAATCGCTTTTCCTGGCCTTTTACCTCTTGGGACTGCATGTGGCGTTTGGCATTTATAGTTATATAGATTTAGGGTTACATAACGAGCGGCCTAAAAAATTGTATCACTTGGCCAGAACAGTTGGTGTGTGTGTGTGTGCTTTCAGATTTTGAGAACAGTTCACATTTCCAATTTCCGCTGCGATTTCGCCCTTTTGTTTGGCAAAACAATTAATGTTATTTGCATAATAGTTGGGCTGGGCGGGTTTCCATGCCACAGCCACACAAAAGCAGCAAATGGAGCTGGCCACATGTGGTCCTTTTTGCCATATACCCAACAAAATTTGTATTCGTTTGGTAGTTGAACGTTGCCGAGGGCGAGGTTTTGGATTTGGTATTGTCTGATGTGGCCGCTATTAAATTGTATTTGACTTTGAAAATATTTTTGGCAAACAAGCCGCTGACTGTGCCAAGTAGGTGTGTGCGAATGTGTGTGTGTGTGTGTGAGTGTGTGTAGCAAGTTACTTGCCGATAGCTTCAAGTGCTTTTGGCCCTTTGGTAGTTTTGCGCATTATCAGCAGCACTTGAGCACTTCCGACTTCAAGTGTCGCTTGTCGCTTTGCTAATGTGCAAAAAATGTTGCCTAACTTTTTGCAGCTGCAAATTGAAGCCGCCTTGCCACGACGAGTGGCACTTGAGTTTTTGGGAAAATTGCCAAAAGACGCAAGTGTTGCGTCTCGCACACACACAACACACTCGCACACACTCGCACAGACACGCATACACACACATGTATTTTCCCGTGCTTATTTATTTATTTGTGCGTTGCTTAAATGACACGAATTTGTCATCTGGTTGTACAGTTACAATACATGCGCCCCGCTGCTTTGCCCCACCCTCAACATGCACACTTACCTGCCTCCATTTGTCCTTGTTTGTCCAGTTACTACCCGACCCCACACCCCCCCCCCCCCTCCCTTTTGTTTGCTCAGCAGTTTAAAATTTCAATTAGTGGTAAAAAAAAAAATTATACGAAAACGAAAATGTTACAAAATGTTTATAATTAGTTTTTCGTATGCAAATTTGTGTATTTTTGTGGGCCACCAAATTGAAATTAAATATTCCTTTTATTATGTGAACTGCCCTGCGGCGTTGACCCACTGCCATAGAAATCAAGTGCACCCTGGCTGACATTTCCACCTTCTCTGAAAAGTTGAGGGTACACACGTTCAGCGCATTACTTCCGGCACATTGGGCTGATGTTGTCAGCAATTTAATTTCAATAAAAAACAAATATACATAGCTTTCACACACTGTACAGTCTGCATAATTATAAAGGAAAATTCATAATTTGCACACTTTTACTTTTATTTCATTTTTTTTTTTTTTGTGTTTGGCCCACCCTCCGCTCGCAAATGAGATAAACGGAAGGATATGAAGTCGACGGCGTCAGGAGTCCAACAGTTTCGCATCCGAATCCGCAGACGCAGCTTGAGACTCATCCACCATCCGTGAATGGTTTTCCACTCATTTCAACAGCTTGTTGCTAATTTTTAATAAATATTGAACAACTCCCGCCAGCGAGGGATGTGGGGTATACTTATGATTCCGTTGCCAATATGCAAATTTGCCAGCACAATTTTCGCACAATATGAAAGTCATAATTTGGCATCACGTGCGCGATTATTGTGATGATTATCGTCTCCCGGTTTTCCATTATGCTCATGTTGATTAAAAATCTAATGTCTATGTCTGTTTATATTTATATATACTACAACAGATTTTGTTGGTTTTGCGTTAACGGCACGTGGCACCGCGTTGGGACAGCGTACAGTTGAGCCTGCACAGAATATACATACATATAAAGAATATACCTTCGGGGTGGTATTTACATTTAACTTGTTTAATAAAACGACTTTATGCCTAGAAAGTATATATTTTTTTTAATATTTATATTTATATTTTATTTATATGTAGATTGTTATTTTATATTTATGGAAGAACTGTGTCAGAATAAGTTAAGGCTCCAATTCATCGTGAACGACAACCCTAGAAGCGAACCCAGATATAATATTTGATTCAGTTTATACATATGTCGAAGCATCGGATGTATAGCTTAACTTGATCTCATATTTAAATTTAATTTGAAATAATATACTCGAATGTCAAGTTTTACGTTTATATCACATAATATAATTACCAAAAGCACTCCAAATTCACTTACTGACCAAACCTAGGGCATTTAGTACTCCACACCTTGAATTAAACTTCGTCTTACTGATATTAAAGTTCACTGCATACTTTTGGGGAGCGCGCTTAATATTTATTCACTTTATACAATAATTTTTGCTTGACGGATTTCTTAGTTGTCTTCTTATGTGGCACATGCTTGTATTTTTTGTTCCTGTGCCACGTGAGTTTATTCCTTTTAGACTGGTGTTGGTTCTGCCGCCGGCCGAAAGATGCTGGCCAAGGATTTCCAAACACAATAGCGGAGGGGCTTGGTAATAAACGAATCCCGGGAGCACTACTTACATTCTGTGAACACAAAAATTGTAGAAAGTAGCAAGTAGATGCAAGTGAAGTTTAAGAACAGCATCAACACACCTCAATGGCGTTATACTGCCGACTTTCGATACGCAATGAATATCCGCTCAAAAGAACAAATAACAGCCAACAGCTCCACATTTTACCTTGATTTACTAAATATGTATTTATATATACTTGTTATATATTATATTTTATTTTATGCGTGCACTTAGCTCAAGCTATTCGGAGCAAATGATATGAGCATTATCAATTGTTTTTGCTGACTATAAAAGCGGCAGTTATTTGAGTTGCAGAGAAAATAATCAAGTGTCTTCGCAGCGCATATACTGAATATACACTATATCCGCTGACACAAGTCCGATTACAGCTGAACTACATTTATAATTGAAGGGAATATATGTATGTAAATATTTACTTTGCAGAAGTTTAATTTCACCCATAACAATCAGAGTTCGAATCACAACCTGAGATATTGAGGGCATCCATAAATACATGAGAAATATTTTATTTAAACATATCTCTGGCTACTTGGCAGAAGTTCCAAGCATATACATACATTAAAAAAAAAATGTTAGCGTAGAATACAAAATTGTTAACTACGATGAAATATCCTAAATCATATATATTATTTTTTCTATATACAAACTATAAATAACTCTTAAGTTGTAAGTGTACTTAAGCTGCGGTTTGATTCGGTTTGCTCTGCTTGATGCACTTTATTTGTTCAAAAGGCGCAAAACGCTTTAACTCCGATAAGTAACTTGTCGTTCGACTTTGTGCCCGCCCACTTGGACTAATTCTGTTTTTATATTCTCTGTAATTCGATTGTCAATCCATTAACTAATGAAACCGATCTGCACATTTTTATATATGCATGTATATGACTTTTTTCGCATTCTAATTTCATTCAATTTGAACAACAATTTAGCCCAAATGTGCCATGTGAGTTACCCTTGCTGTTACCCCTGTTTACCCTTGAGAGGGGTGTGGGAAGTGGGTGCAAGTGCTCGTCATGCAAAGCATTTGATGGCCGTATCCTGTGTAAATGTCCTGTGCTGTCCTGGCCTGTGACATTTAATGGCATGTCAACGTCTGTCGCATTTATTGATATGAGCAGCGCGAAATTAACAAATCGATAAACTTTTATCGCTTTGCATTTTGGGTTCAGCTGCAAATAAATAGAAAACCCATTGCCAAGGACATAAAAACAACGAAACATACAAAAAACAAAAATAAATAAAAATAAAAGAAACAAGAATACAAAATAGAGAGCGAACGCAAAGCATTTACAGCCAACTGTTCTGCACCTGTAGAGCTCATGGCATATGGCTAATTTTATGGGGTCTAGCTTTTAATTTTCCAATTTTGGCAAACAAACTTTTTCAACAAAAGCCACAACGGCAAAACGTTGAGTAACTCAATTATCAAGTGGAGGGTTGCTCAGACTTATAAACTGATTAGACGACCTTTTGTCGTGCGTGCACAAAACTTGACTTTATATTGACGCATGGGCCGAGCAGCTGTACTTTTGTACTCTCTTTTGTACTTAGAGAAAATTAGTTGACTGGCCTTTATACGGTTTTTTTTTATTTTTTTTGGGACAAGCGCTAGTTTCCTGTTTAAGGGATACATAATTGTTAAACGGACAGATGGTCGAAAAACAAAACCACTCACATATCAAACTTTAATTTATTGTCAATAATTTTATAATCATACATCTCTCTCTCTCTCTCCCTTTTTTAAGCCTTTCCTAACATACAAAATGTAAATCCTTAATATTATTGTAAATTATTTAATATATATACTTTTATATCCAACGTCTATCTGTCTGTCATTTGTCTTTCTATAAAATATAACGAAAAATTACTCATCCATTTCTGTATTTTGTTATAATAATACAACCATGATTTATTTATTTATCTCTCCATCGATCTTTGTATTCATATTTTAATATTTACCAAAATAACTTAAATCGTTATGGTTCCTATCGAAAACCACAAAGATAACAAAATTTGATGTTTATAAATTAATATTATTCTAATCAATAATTTCAATTTACATTTCCCTGTAAATTATTATTATAATTATTATTACGAAAATAACATAGTTTTTGTGGAATTTTTCAATGTCAGAAGTGTTTGCCAATTTCTTTACATTCTTATAATGTGGTTATGTATATATTATACATTATATATTTATGTAGTTCAAGGTTAACAAAAATCGCCAAAACTTCGTAATAAGCTGCGCAAACACAACACCGATAGCAACAACAACAGCAACAACAGCCCCCAGCAACAACAATAGCAACAGCGCAGCGCTGTCTTCTTCTGTCTGATAAACATCATCATGAATATTAATGCGACATATCGCACACATATCAGCATGAACAACATTAGCATTAGCGTTAACACCAACAACAACATTAACATCAACATCAACATCAACAACAGCAGCAGCCCGTCAAAGAGTCAAGTTCACTTTCACTGCGCTGACGCACACTTCATCAACAGCAACAGCAACAGCAACAACAACAACAACAACAACAACAACCACATCATGATCATGATCATCAGCATTCAGCGTTCAGCGTTGGCCAGAGACCAATTTTGGTCAGTGGCACAGTTCGAATCGGAGCGGCCAGCGGACAATGTCCATTCAACCAACTGTGCATACAAATGCTTTGCTCTGTCTGCGTCTATTTTTGGCCAACTTGGCTTGGACTGATGAATGGCATCGATTTGAATTTGGGCACTGTTTCGGCTTGAATTGGCTTTAGACTCCACTTGGTCTGCATTGCATCACTGCTCACGCTCGATATTGGCCCGAGCCAGCGTTGAGCCAGGTCTGCGCCAGGTCTGGAGTGCACGCGAATGACGAGTGAAAGCAAAGTGTGGCAATCAATGACGACATCAAAAAACAAGAAAGCAGAGAATGATTGCTGAGAAAGGAGGACCGAAGATTAAATACCCTGCAGACAGGTGACATACAATAAGAAATGCTCCTAATTTAGTTAAAAATAATATGTATATAATTGTTAATTGTTAATGTTGGGAGCATAATAAATTTCACAATTATTGAATTAAGCCAAGTATCTTTTAAAACCAATTGATTTTATTGAACAACATATCATATAACAATTCTATTTTGATATGTTTCTGATAAGGTTAAAATTTCTTATACAAAAATTTAATTTTTAATCGATTGCTGATTCTAGAGAAAGTAAAATACATTTTAGAAAAACATATAAAAGATGTGCTATATAAATCTATAGTTAACTGTGTTTTCACATAATAAAGTTTTGATTATTGTGTAAGTTAGAGGCTATATTTTTAGAAGTACAAAAATAGAATTTTTACACTCGAAAATAACATCGAATGTTGAACGAGAAAGCTTCGACATACGTTCCGTCTATAACAAAATTTATGACGTTGGCCGGAGTTTACATAGAAACTGATGGATAGTATATCGAACTGACTAATCAAGAATATATATGTAGACCTCAGGTATTGCGAGGTTACGAATTTGGTTACAAAATAAAAACACTCCCGGTCAGTGTATACCCAAGCAGCAATATCAAGTTTAACCAGCTGCAGCGAAGCTGTACAAAAAAAAAATGTGAAACAGCTGACTGGCTGACTAGTTGTTTGCCTGTCTGTTTGGCAGTCTGGCTGCTTGTCTGTCCAGCTGTCTGCTGGCCATTTTCTTAGCCATTCGACTCTTAAATCGACACTACCCGCAGTACAGCACAAGGGCACGCGCTGCTTACTAGGTGCGAGTACACATTAAATACTCTTCTTTGTTGTCAGTTGCTCCCAGCTCCGTTCGATGATTCATCTCAGTGGAGGCCACAAATCAAGCTCCAGTAGCAGTTGAAGTTGAGCCCAGGTCGGTTGAGGTCTTAATATATTTCTGGCATTTGATTAATTGGCAACGCACTAGTGTGTGTAAATATTTTAATAGCTTACTTAAATAGAAACATGTTTTTCAGACTTTTGTTAACTCACACACGCAGACACACTCTTACACTCACCCACACATACTAATTTACCGTTAGATAATTTGAAAAATATGTACAAATATTTAGAGACAGCACAGTCCAATACCCACCCCCAACCCCCTCAGCTAGGCGCCAACTGGTGTTGGCTTATATTATTCTTTCATTACACAAAAATGTCTCCAGAGTCCAAATCTGACGTCAACGTTACACATGGCCGCTATGGCTTAATGATGCTCTCGATCCAGCTCATGTAGCTCACGACGGACGTATAAACGCCCGGACCGGAGCCGCACTGCGTAAATCCGTAGCTAACAATGCCGTAGGCCACCCAGCGCGAATGCTGGCGATCGAAGAACATGAGCGGACCACCGCTGTCGCCGGCGCAGGTATCCTTGGCCTTCTCGCCGCCGGCGCACAGCTGCTTCGGGCCCAGGCGCACTCCATACAGATCCAGAATCTTGCTGCAGTTCTCGGTGGACACGTAGGGTATGCGCAGCTTTAGCTTGATGGGGCTGTGCGTGTTGATAAAGTACTTGTTGACTGCAACGAGAGAGGGGAGGAAACAGTTAAGCAGGATGCTCCACTCAATCCCAGTGCAAACACTCACAGAGATCGGTGCGTCCCCAGCCGGAGACGGAGAACATTTGACCCTCCATCAGCGGGGTTTGAGCGCCTGTGTTGGGCAGGCAAATGGGCATGATGAAGTGCGTGAAGCTAACCGGATGCTTAAGCCGGATTATGGCTATGTCATTGTACTTGTGACTAGTGTACTCCTTGTACTCCGGATGCACATGTATATGTTCGTATGCTATATCCAGTGCCGCATCCGCACAGCTCAAATAGTTGGGCTCCTCAATGCAGTCCGGTTCTGTCTTGACATTAAACTCGCCCAAGCGCACGTGTTTGCTGATTGAATTAAATCAAAGTTCTAATTGAAGCTTTATAATACTTGTTCAACTGACTTACAGTCCGCGCCGTTCCCGCACGCCCTCGCCCTGGACACAGTGGGCGGCGGTCAGGATGTGACGATCATCGATCAGAGCGCCGCTGCAGCCGTAGTCGTCTGTGGGTACAGACAGAGAAATATATAATTATATTTATAAATAGTGTTGTTTGTTCAATAAACAGTTTTGAGAAATTTCTTTTAACGACCAACTTTACAAATATAAATATGTATAACTTTAAGTTCTAATAAGACAAAAACACTTGGTGACACTTTTAGAGCATATTAGGAAGTATACACCTATTTTATTTATTTTTGTTTTTTACGAGCCAATTAAGTCACAGATGTTCATTTCTTTTAGATGCCAAGCTTAAATTCTGTTATGACATAGAGTTCTGGTAGTAAAAAAAACATGGAAAATATATTTTTAATTACTGAAGTTTCATAATGATAAGAATGATATAAAAATAGTTTAATCATAATGTAAACTGATTAAGAAATTTGAATGAAATATTTAAAAAAAATTATAATTAGCGAAATGAACACATATATATGTATAGGTAAAATTAGTCTGATCAATCTGAAAATACCAAAATAATTATAAATAAAGAAACAAACTCACATTCTTTATTTATGATTTTTCACTTATAATTTATCTAATATTAACACAACTTACTCGAATGGTAGACCAATAATGCCAGCCAGGGATACTCGTCCAGTTCGGCGATTTCGCCGCCATAGATGCGATTGGTGACCTGCTTGCCGCACTCGTTCAACAGATTGAAACCCGTGCTGGGCTCCACGGTTTGGATGCGACGCTTCAGCTTCTTGCGCTTGAACCGTGCGGTCACATCCAAGAAGCGACGATACTCGAACTTGGAGAACTGTATGACCGGATACAGATAATCCTGGCCATTGGCCGGACAGCACACGAGCGGCCTGTAGGCGGCTTCATTTGCGTCGCCATCAGTGGCAGCAGTTGTTGCTGTTGTTGTTGTTGTTGCTGCTGCTGCTGCAGTCTCCACCTCGCACTGCACCTTCTTCAGAAAGTTGACGCGCTCCGAGCTCAAGTTGGTCGCATTGCGCACCTGCAGGTAGGCGGCGCACTGGCTCACCTGAACGCAGACGCCGCGCTTCGTCTCGTTGGGTATATCACAGGGCTGTTCTTCAGCGTTTGCTGCACTGCAGCAACTGCAGCTGACAAGTAGGGCAAGGGCGCTGGCCGCCCACAATGCGCCGTTGTTTGGATACGGGTACATCAGCGAATAAGGCTGAATAAAGCAAACAATGCGAGGCACTTGCAATTGCGACAGTAACGTGGCGCGTATAACGGGCCCAACGTGTGACAGCAAACAGCGACGGACGGACGATTGGCGGACGGGCGCAACACGGCGTATACGCAATCGCGAACGCGTGCAGTGGCAAAAAGCATGCGCAAACGTAAACGCGAATGTGAAATATCGAGCGGCTATTGAAAACGCACACAAAGTTAATCCGCTCGCGTGAACGCTCGGCCGTGTATTAAAAGCGAATTTGAATGCTGCGCGCAACGGCCGCAAACGCAGCCCCAAACCGAAACCGAAACCTCAGCAGCGACTCGGAAGAGCCGAAGCTTAGAGTGCCAAAAAACAAAAAACTCAACAAAAAAAAAAGAAACAAAAACAAACAAAACAGAAATATAAATGAACGACAGCAGCAGCGACATTTAACGCCCGCACCCGCCCCCGCAGCTTGTGACACCAAAACGAGCCCAAAACTGCAATCGCCGTCAACGAAACGGGAGCAACGGTCAAGCGTTGTTGCTGTTGTTGTAGCTGTTGTTTCTGTTGTTGTTGTTGGTGGTGCCAGCAGTTGCTCGCTAACTGGCCCCCGGGTCCGGTTATGCAATCAGCTCTCAGCTGTGCAGCCAATTCGTGTTTTTTTTCGGTTTCACTTTCATTCGCTGTTCAAACTAACTGCAATGTTGCCTACTTTTAGGAGGTACTTCAGAAAACAACACAAGAAGCTTTTAACAACTTCAAGCTGCAAAGTCTTCCAGATTTTGTATAATAATCTAATGGGATCTTAATATATTTCATACCAGAAAACAAGAAAACACAGCAAACAATGTAAAAACAATATTTAAAAAAAAATGCCCTTTTGGCTCAGATAAAATACTCAATGAACTGGAAAATCCAATAATTATGTGAGTCTTTAGACGAATTTAAAATTAAAATTTAAAATTTTCTTGTTGAAAATTAAATACTTTGAACTAGAACTATGAATAAGTGCCAAGTTTGTCATCTTATTTAAAATTTTAAACAAATACATATGGCTATCACTTTATTTGCGATGTATGTTCAGTAAGTTAATAAGATTATATACTATAAATATTGTGCAGCTGTAGAAAGTTGTTTTGAAAACATCGAAATAAATTTATAAAAATATTTATCAATTTTTTTTAACAAATCATTTAGATTCAAGTAAGTTCAGAGTGAGCTTTATTATAAACGAAAAACATTCATTTTTATATAGAAAAATAAATTGATGTCATTATCAATATTAAAATGAGTTTTTAACAAAACAAAGCTTACTGACATTTTTTATTCAAAAACACCTGATATTCAACATATTTCGTGTTATAACACGTTCCTATTCCTATTCAAAATGAGTCACAAAAAGGGGTATAATGGTTTTGTTCATCTGTTTTATTGATTTATTTTAATATACATTGCTTACAAAGTGAAAAGAGTATATTGGGTTTCTGCAATATCAAAAGTTAAATCATGGCAAATCGAGAAAATTCACAACTCATAGGTTACAGATTAAAGGTCATTGCTCTAACGTTCAATGTTTTGAACACGGTTATCGCACCGTAAACAGAGCATTAAACACTCGTTTTTACCCGCTTTCAATATTTTTACTAGTTCCTTGGCAAGGGTGCTCGTCTGCACTTTCATTAAATATTGATTCTTATTATTTACATTTGATAGTACAACGAGAAGCAACCGCAAAGCTTTGGCCAAAGTCCAAGAACAACAGGCTGGCAGCTGTTGCTGCTGCTGATGTTGTTGCTGTTTCCGTGGTCAATTGTTACCGGAAGTTCTCTTGTGGTTTATGTTTATGTGGTAGCCAATTAAAGCACGGCGGCAATGTCAATGGCAGGCGATTGTTTCGGCTGGAAAATCCAAAGGTTTTTCAAAGAGGCAGTTCATTCACTTTGTGCATTGTCTCTAAAATATATATGTATGTATATATATATTTTTTTTATTGACTAAAGTAGCTAACACTTATGAATAGTTATTAAATTAATATGTTATTGATATGCATATATACGAGTATGTAGGCAAGATCACAATTCGAGCTTCAGTTTTTTTTTGTTTTTTGTTTTTAAAAGAGCTGAGTAAAACTTTTATGCGCGGATATTCTGCTTTATCCAAATGTCGTAGGCCGCAACGCTGGTGTAGACACCTGGCCAGTCCTTTAGGCCGCACTTGTAGCCAAAGGACACAATGCCCTCCAACACCCAGGCATTGTCGCGGAAACGCATCAGCGGTCCGCCGGAGTCGCCATCGCAGCTGTCCTGCGCATATTTGCCGCCCGCGCACATCTGCGTGGGCATAATGCTGATCTTGCGCTCCGCGAATTTGCGCTTGCACTGCGCCGGCTCCACAAAGCCAACGGTCAGCTTCTGTTTGACCGGACTGCGCGACGTTTGCAGCGTACGTCCGAAGCCCGCTACCGTATACTGTTGGCCGGCACGCTTCGTTTCTGGCGCCACCACCGAGGGCAGACAGACCGGTTGTATGTTGTTCGAGTAGCGCACATTGCGCTCGAGCCGCACCAGGCCAATGTCGTGCAGCTGATTGGGCGTTGACTCCTTGTAGAGCTCGTGGATGCGCGTCTCCTCGACGCCCAAGCGCTGAGCTGACGGTGCACAGGGGCCGCCGCCGCCGGGACAGTCGATCGCAGTGCGCGTGTCGTGCTCACCCAGACGCACAGAAGCACTAAAAACCGAACGAATAAACAGAAAATATAAAATTAAATATATAAAACAATAAGCAATATAAAAACCATAAAATTGAGTTGGCAGCATGGGGCGCTTATTTAGCAGGAAATCAGATATAGCTAATTGAATTTTAAAAGTGCGAACGTGCCAGACGCCAAACACCCCAAAAAGCAACCGGTCAAGCAAATTAAGAGCGCAACGAATTGTTATCCACTTTGAACCCTTCCCCCCATGCCCCCACCGCGTCGACCCTACGCCACCCAAGTCAACGTTTCAATGAATCACGTTAACAAGCTGGCAACAAAGTGCTTTGAATCTGGTTTGGTCGTTTCGCTAACTTAATTAATATTCTTAAAGTTAGCAAAAAGACGCAGAAGCAAAAGAAGAAAATAAAACAATATATTAGCAACAATAGGAGACCCACTCCCCGAAAACGAAACAAGCCAGAGCATTGCAGTCGGGTGTAACCGACTGCGCAACACCCGTTCACAGTATAGACAGTCGATAATTGTTGTTGATTGTTGTTGTTGTTGATTGATTATTATTTTGGAAAAAGACTGATATGTAATTTATTGTGAGAAATGTGAACCAAAAAATTTTTGTGCAATCTTTAAAAGAGATCAACAGTAATCTGTCTGTAATAAATTAATTTAAAACTTAGGTAAATATATAGATTAACACTTTAGCTGACGCGAATACTCAATTTCAAGTTACAATCACTCTTACGGACAGACGAACGGACAGTGAACCAACCCAATACACCCTTTTCACTTCGGGAACGAGTATGAAAATAAAACCATCGTTTAGCTAAGCTGCGGGGATTCCTCAGCGCCTAATTAGTTGCTGGAAAGCGTTGTTCAATTCACAGAAATGCGTGAAATTATTTGAGATGAATAAGCCTGTTGACTTATGTTACGGCCACTACGGAATTCAGACCAGTTCCTCCCACTCCCCCCTTCCCCTTCCCCTGGAATTTAAATACTCACAGTATTCCGATTTCGCGCAGAATGCGTCCAGTTAGGCAATGGGCCGCTGTTAGCACATAGCGCTGATTGATCAGCGTGCCCGCACAGCTGGTGGAGAGTCCGTTGCCGGCATTGCGTCTATATTCGAGCAGCACCATCCAGGGAAACTCATTGAGATCCGCATCCTCGCCGCCATAGATTTTGTTTCCAATGGTGACGCCACCGCACGCGGGTGGCTGTGGCAACAAGCTGGCGCCGTCGCCCAATTGGGCTTGGCCCGGTGCCTGCACCTGATCGCTGTAGATGTCGCCTCGCTCATCGCCAAAGCTCCAGGGCCGCAGATCTTGGCTGGGAAAGAGCACAGTACTCGTCGGCGGCGTATTTGGTGCACGATTCCAACTGAAATCGTAGCCCTCACTGAGATCACTGAAGTCGGCATAGTCCGCAAAGGAGGGCGTCACGCGGCGACTGCGCGAATAGCCCGTATCCCGGGTGCAGCAGACAAACGGACGATTATCGCTGCCCATACCACAGCCGGAGGCCTTGATGAACTGCTTCTCCGTGGGCGACAGGTTCGCCTGCTGCAGCACCGAATACAGGGTCTGGCACTCGTTGATCTGCACACAGAGGCCGGCGCGCTGATTGGGATTGATGCAGCGTTCATCTGCGAAAAAAGAGAGGGGCGAGCGAGTGTGAGCAAAGGTAGATCAGAAATCTGGTTATGGGGAATCCCCGTCAGATGCGCGCGACCAAGTTCTAGATTCAGCGACATTCTTGCGGCTGCCACACAAATTGTGTTTCAAGTTGTGAGCCTTTTTAACGTTCAGACCGATTTGGAAAATAACCGAATCTGAACAATGATTAAATTTCAAATCATTTAATTAGCAAATGCAAAATTAATTGGAATTATCCCAGTTGCATCGAACTTGGCGCACGCCGGCCTTAAAGCCTTTAATCGACTGGTTCAACCGGCTTTATTATTATTTAATTATTTAATTTTTCCAAAGTTCACAATGAAGATGCGCCTGGCAAAACTCTTTGGTGGTCGGGTTTTTTCATCGTTATTTAATTGAAAACTTTCTAAGTTCTTTACTAACAAAATCCCAGAGATTTTGTGGTTTGGATCTTTTCGATTTGTCACTTACAACGCGCTTTTGTATAATCCACAGCCAAAATGCACAGCAACAAGATCAAAAAATTCATTATATATTTGAATTTCAATGCAACAAACTTTTTAGTATTTTATAAGCACTTATTAATGATACATATATACATATGTTAATTATTTGAAACCGACCAGACTAGACGCGTTTAACGCTCGAAATGAAACTGTGAACTGTTTGTCGGCAACGCGGAGCTTTTTATAGCCGCAGCAGACGCGATCGGGTTAACTGAGAGTTAAAACAAGAACAAGCCGAGTATCTGAATGAGTATGAGAACCGATGGCAAGAACTCAAAAGCAAGCGGAGCATCGCTCATTGCTTAATCAGCAGTTGAAATCAACGTCAATGAGCCGCGTTTGTTAGCCAAAGGCGTCTTAACTTGTGGTTGAAACATTTACTATTAGCTTTATGGCAACTAAATTATCAACAACAACAAAACGAGCTAGCGAGATATTTATATATACATATATATATATGTATAAATGCATGTCACTGGGTGACACTGAATATCACCAAAATATGTCTATGCTTGGGGAAAATATCTTTGATTTTTGAGAGTGCAATGAACCTAGGTTAGTCGGAGAAAACCTCAAGTCAATGAAATCCGCATTCGACGTCATAAGTTTTTATATTATGACCGACTAAGTTCCGGTCAATAGAATCTTAATTGCTCTGTAACGTTTACTCATCTGGTTGGCAGTTAAAGTAGGTTTATAACAAATCATTTTTCGCAAATTTGCGCATTTGTCATGCAAAGGCAGCCTAACATATATTTATATAGTGCAAAAAGATCAACCGTTCAACGTTATCAGAAATCCGCCTAAACACACTTTTAATGTAATTCTGGATTTTACAATGGGATTCACCCGATTTGTGCCGCGCAGCGCCTTTGTCACCTGTCATTTATTGACTAAGCCAGCGGGGACTATGCGAACAACTTCAACTGGTAACAAGTTCCTAATGCGTGTTTTACATATCACAGAATAAAATTTCCATCACCTGTGCGCAAAAATTCAGCTGACTCAACTCCAGGCCATTGTGGGTGAATAAAAAATCACAATCTTGACATAAACCATAATATATCAACTTTTTAATATATACATAAAATATATATATCCAGAACTAATTTACAGCACAAGTATTAAAATATTTTAAATGATTAAATCATATCTAGGAATGCCCACTAAGTATATACGATATGTAATGATAATGATAATGTATTATATATATGTAATTCTCTGTTTACGAAGTGAAAAGAGTATAATCGTTTCATGCATATCCGTGTAAACGCAATTTTTTGGCATTATTCATGTTAAACCCTTAAAACTTGGAATAATAAAGTCAATATTTCCAAGGTAACAGTTTAAATGACAACACTTACATAATATTTTTTAAATAAAAAGCACAGAGTATACACAACATTGCGCGACTGTAACGTTTTAACTTGTTCTTTTCAATATCATAAACTCTCAATTCCACTTTTCAGAACTTGGGTCATATGTTATAGGATTAACGTAGCTCTAAGATTAATTTATTAATAGGTAGTTTCTAAGATATCTTACAATATAATTACAAGTAAACGTGGCTTTTAATATAAAAATTAGTCACTAAAGATATATAAATGCAACTGTCAACTAACTTAGTATAAGCTGATGTTCTCCCATATTCCCATTTCTCTGAAATACATATCGTAAACTTCTTAAGTGGAATTATCAATTATCAAATTACCAAGACGTAAATAAATCAACAAAGAAGACTTTTTTAAACTCAGATACTTTTTAAGGTAAAAATAAATCTTTAAGGCTTAGAGCAGACATTTTGAGAAATGGGTCTAGTGAAAGTCGGCGCCTTCCGCATTTCCAATTAGCTTAGAAACAAAGCAATAAAACATAAGATAAGTTCAGTTGCTGAACATTTCATTCATTTATTCGCCCCGCAGCGAGGACAGCGAGGACAGTTCCATGGAACTGCAAAACCCTTTAATTTCCTGTCGTTTTTCCTTTCCTTTCGCTTCCAAATTGGGCCGACCACGGCGGGTTACTAACAAGATCAACATGTTACCGCAGAAAGGGTTAAAGTAGACTTAAGTGAACGCACGCGGGAAATGTCAACGCCAGATAAACGTCTGCGCCGGAAAATGGGCGTGGGGATGTTCTTATTAAGCGCGAAATATTCTCTGTACTTATGCAAAGTAAGCCACAAAAAATTGTATGATAAAAATATAATTTCAGGCTGACAGCGGTGGGATTCGAACCCACGCCCTTTCGGACTGGTGCCTAAAACCAGCGCCTTAGACCGCTCGGCCACGCTGCCGTATGCGCCGACTTGATTTCAACGACATAAATTATAGAACCCCTTTTGATAATAGAAAGTTCTAAAAAAAAATATATTATACTATTTATAAATGTGCAATTGCTTTAACTAATTATTAATTCTTTCCCTTTTGACTAATATTTAAATCTTCCCGAAAGATAGATAATTATATTTCTTTATTTCCCATATATCTTTTGCCGACTATGGATTAAAGTTTTCAATGGGAACCAGAAATATAAAATAATATAATAATTCTACATATTCCTTTTTATACATATTTCAAAATTTGCTTTCAACAATGCATGATTTATTAAAATTTTAAGCACGCGCATGCTCATATAAAAGTGGCAGAATGTACAATCATTTATAAAAGTAAAAGCAATATATATGTGTCTATATGTGTTAGAAAAAATAATAACCATATAATAAATATATAAAAAAATAATTTATATAAAAAAAATTTATGACAGCGGTGGGATTCGAACCCACGCCCTTTCGGACTGGTGCCTAAAACCAGCGCCTTAGACCGCTCGGCCACGCTGCCTCGTTGAGCATTGAGCCAAATGCGCTATTTGAAAGCACAGCAGAATAAACTCGTACTGTATAAAAATGTTGGTCTAGTTTCGGGGATGATTTTGACGAGTGTTGCCGAAGTGTTTTTGAATATAGTAGTAGAAGGCAAAAAGTAGTAGGATACGGAAGTTTAACGTTTGCTAACATACGAAATGTATGCGAATAATCTTGAAATAATTTTAAAGGTTTAAGAAAATATGGGGCAATGTATGTGAATTAAAGAATAAGGAATATATATATTAATTATAAAAATATTTGTTAATGAAACATAAATTGTAAGTTACAAAAAGGATAATATATACCTCAAACTATGTTCGGAATATCAAAAGTATTACTCAGCAGAGTTAGTTTAGCAATCCTGAGATAGTGAAACATAAAAAGAAACTAACAAATATAAAAAACAAACGAGCAATAACAATGCAAAAACGCTTTACGACCTAACGTGAACATCAGGGCGATTGTAATTCATTGACAAACGCATTTTGATTTTGCGATAATGAGCAGGGCATAAGGGCCAAAGGCAGCGCAGAGCCCGGTTCCAGGGGATACGCAGGTTCGGATGCAAACGGTTACACCTTCGTTTACCCTGCGCCCTTTAAGGTCGACAATTTCTGGCCGCACACCCCGTTGTTTTGTTGTTATTTTACGATTTGTGCATTTCGCAAATTCGCTAGCAGCACAAAAAAAATGTAAAAGCTTCCCTTTTTTAGACGGTAGCATATTTTATAGCATTTTTATAGCGACATAGTTTTTTTTGCGATTTACGAGCGTTTTATAACTTGTTTACATTAGGCAAGTGAATAACGGTAACCCTGGGAAGCGTTTTATGCAAAAATCTATTAAAACGCTGGCGAGCTGCATAAAAATCACAATAAATGCTCAACGATTGCGACTTAAACGGTCCATAACCCCACAACCACGGGGTGTTAAGGCAAACAAACGCCTTGACTTTGTGCGACACATTTTTGCGCTTCGAATTGAGTTTGAGGTTGACGCAACCGTTGCCAATGGTCCATGAAAAGCGTTGACAACAACATTTCACATCAAGAACTTCAGCTCAGACAGCGTGCGATCTGCCAGCTGACAAAATGGCAAATCTAACGTCGGTAAAAATTGTGTTGGTCGTAATTCAAATAATTTTAAATCAGCCTATAATTCAGTGTAAATTTGATATACGTCGCCTAGAGCGCAATATGGAAGGTATGGCCAATAACTTAGAGGGTCCACACCATAGCATTAGCATAACGCAGAGTAAGGTCATCGCCAATGATTTTGTAAGTATTTAAAAATATATAAATCTCAAATGTAAATTTTTCGTTTTTTGATTTCAGAAGGAATTTAGTGCATATGTTGTCCAAGAGGTCATAAAAAACAAGCCAAACTTGGCGATAAATGTGACTAATGGTCAGATGTTTTCTATCTTTTTTGATTTCACGAAAAAGCAAAACTCTAACAAAAAATTCGGATAATCATATCAATTTAACAATGTCAACAACAAAGCCCAATATCATAGGCCATAATAAAAAAATATTATAAATAAATAAATATTATAATTTAAATAAATAAAACCTTTTCAAATAAACATAAACTACGCCGAAACTATGGTTGACATGAACCCAGGGAAGATATATATTAATAAAATCAGAAGTGGAAATTCACTAATCTACAAGCATTTAAACACCACAACAAAAACCCAAGCCTTTTATTTAAATGGGTGAAAACCATTTAACTCAATTAACGTGAAACAAATGAAAATTAACTGCAACAAATTGATTTTTTAGCCATGTCAAAACTGATATAATTTCAAGAAACTTTAAAAAGGAAATCATCAATAGCTAAACAATGCTGCTAGCTCTATATATGATTCTATTAATGTTGGGGCTAATAATTAGCGTAGAGGCTCATAATCATCAACCAAATGAGAAAAAAATAACCAACATTTTTGTAAGTCTTCCCTTTAAGTTGTTATAATAATAATGTAATAATTGTAATAATACGTTTTTTTTTATTTCCTAACAGACCAACTTTGAAAACACTATAAAGAAAAATCGTAACAAAAATTCATTTAATATCCAAACAGCCGACAACGTAATCGTGCGTTTGCTTTTTTCAAGGCCTAAAAACAGTAAAGGTATGAATGGTATCGATAAACATAAAAACAAAATACGCAAGCAGCCCCAGTACTTTTTAAACTTTGATTTTAAGAACTATCACAATCCAAAGGAACAGCGGCAACCACAAGATGCCGAGAAAAATGGTATAGGAAATATAAATATAAATATGAATAGAAATCCATACAAGAATTTTCCGCTTAAAGGCGAAGATGTTTTTAATTAAAAATATTATTATAAAACAAGAATGAAGTCATTTTTTAAATACTAAAAAAACACGATCTAAATCTTAGAACAAATGTAGCTTAAAAATATACCTTATATTTTGTAAGGTAACCACATGAGTTATCGTTTATTTGAAAATTGTTTATCTGCAAAAATTGCTGATATGTGCTTTCTTATCTGTCGCAAACTGTGATCTTTATACAAATTTTAAATAGAATTTGTGCCATTTGGGAACACATCGAAAGAGTCAATAATGATGAAGATCGAGTGTCAGTTTTGCAACCGGTTTATGCGAATTATTATCGATTACCCATTCACGAGGTGTGTAAGCCACCAGTAAAAGTTAAAGCTCATCAAAAAACAAGGTACATTAAAAATAAGGAACTCTATTAATAAATTTTTTTATTTTATAAATTAAAAATTATTGCGTATACGGCTATAAGAAATGTACCTCATATCTGCAACTAAAACGAAAATATTCTTTATATGCAATGAAGTTTCGATGTTGCATATATGCTGTATGCACTGTAGTTGACATAAAAACTAAACAAAAAAAATAAAAAGAAAGCAACGAATTGAATTTAATGTACTTGAGTTGAACTTTGCCCAATTGGTTCTATTATACGTATATATCATTGATATTAAAAGAGATAAGACCTCTATAGTATTAATACATATTTGGCATTTTAGTATATTATATATAAAAACATCATAATACCTATGGATTGTCTATTTTTTTTCTATATTATATACTATATTATCATACGAGTGATCAATGAACAGGAAGCATACATTAGCGTAAAATTTAATTCACAAATGGATCGTTCATTTATCATGCCACAGACAACTGTAGAATTTGGCAAACATATGTAAACAGAAAATGTCACTTGCCATCACGATTTATCATTTCATTGCGACCATATAAATACGTGTCACTTGGCACATTAGTCGAAAAGCTTAACTAGAAGTTATATCATGAAATTCATAGTATTCCTGCTGCTGGTCGTGGCCCTAACTTGCCAGCAAGTCCTGGCCAGAGGCCCATTCGTCCAGGCTATTGATAATGCAGGCGACAGCATCGCACACTCTGCTGTGGGTGCAGCTGATAGCATCGCACACTCTGCTGTGGGTGCAGCTGATAGCATCGCCTCAGCAGCAGATACTTTTGGAAACGACGTAGCCCATGTGGCTGTGGACGATGCTCATCAGATTGCGCACTTCTTTTGAAGAACTACTAAATTGAAAAGGGACTCGGCACAGCTATTGGAAAACATTTCAATAATAAATATACAACCACTTTTTAAGTTCAATATATAAACATCAATAAATATCCTGCAAACAAATGGAAGCTTTTTGATTTTCTAGTACTGATTGCTGATACGAAAAATATATATAATAATAAAATACAAATGTAGCAGACAACATTTAAAAAATTTTAAACTTATTTAAGAATATATATAAATATTATTGATCAGACGAATGGAATAAATACATCATTAAAATAAATAAATACATCATTAAAATGCAGCTTATGTTTTTTGGGCAGATTTAGGAGACGATTAAAACTGGAGGCATTTTGGATATTCATTTACCATTCGGAAATAAGTTTTATTTTAATATAGCGATCCACCCACAACATTTATAGCAACTGTTTAATTTAAAAGCAAAATCTAATAATAATAATAATAATAATAATAAAAATAATAATAATAATAATAATAATAATAATAATAATAATAAAAATAGTCTATTCTCAAACAGCAGACATAAAATTATTATATTTATAACATATTTCACATCAAGAAAAATTAATTATTTTAATTTGTAACTGATCTTACCTAATTTAAGAATGTTTTACTATAACAATATCTTATTATTCTGATAAAATTGATAAGCAATCGTTTATATATAAATTGGTAAACAAACCAATACAAAAAGCTTATAAGATTATTGCATACAATTTGTTGATGACACACAAATTACCAGTCCCAACTGTTAAAATTTTCACAATTTTAAGCCTTTTGTGGTTGGGGAAACTTTTGTATTACGTCGCCAGTTGCTTTTAACAATTGTTTACAAAATGGAGGTTTAAAAAAGATACATTTTAATTATTGACAGGAAGACTTATTACACTAAAAATAGAATTTATAAAAAAGTTTCCCAAGAGCATTAATATTTTAATGCGTTAAATAAACAAATAGTAAGAGAAAGTTATAAATCAAAATTATATACGCAGACAATTTCTGTTATTTTTGGGTACATGAAAATGTTTGCGATTGCAAACTTTTGATTCAATGAGTCGACCATACGTCTTGCTTTAGATAAACGCCAGCTACATTTAAATGGTGTCCACACAAAAAATTCCCTAGATAATTACCAGTAGACAGTGTCTACCGATAAGCATATCGCAATTTATCGAAATTCACCTGCCTATAAATACGAGCTAAAAACTTACCAATATTATTAGTTGCAATTCTAATTTGTACAAAAGATATTCAATATGAAATTTATCGTTACCGTTTTGTTGGCATTGGCCCTGGTGGGTCAGCAGGATGTGAGCGCCAGGAGTTTGCTCGGCCAGCTCGGCCAAGAATTTGTATGTATTGTGCCTTGTATATACTACCAAACAAAAGTTAATGTCATGTGAATTACTCTTCTAGGGCAATTTTGGCGATGATGTTGGTCAGGAAGCCTCTAACTTTGGCAATGCAGTGGGCCAGGCGGCTTCTCAGTTCGGCGATGACATTGGCCAAGCCGCAAGCAATCTTGTGAATGGCAATAATGCTGACCAAGCTGCCTCGAATTTTAACAAGTCTGTCAGCCAAGATGCCTCGAACTTTGGCAACGCATTAGGCCAAGCATCCTCGCAGTTTGGCAATGATATAGAGCACTCCGCCACTAAATTGGGCAACTCAGTGGCCAAAACCGAGGTGGGTTCTACATTCGTCTGTGAAAATAGGTTAATTACAGGTGCATATTATACTTACTTCTATTCCAGGGGAACGATCCAAACAGCAAAGTTGCATCCGATGCCTCCAAGGTAGCAAGCAATGTGGCATCCGATGCTTCCAATACTGCTTCCAATGTGGCAAATACCGCTTCCAATGTGGCAAGCAACGTCGCATCCGATGCTTCCAATACTGCTTCCAATGTGGCAAATACCGCTTCCAATGTGGCAAGCAACGTAGCATCCGATGCTTCCAATGTGGCAAATACCGCTTCCAATGTGGCAAGCAACGTAGCATCCGATGCTTCCAATGTGGCAAATACAACGTAGCATCCGATGCTTCCAATGTTGCAAGTAATGTGGCATCCGATGCTTCCCACACTGCTTCCAATGTGGCAAATACCGCTTCCAACGTGGCAAGCAACATCGCATCCGATGCTTCCAATACTGCCTCCAATGTGGCAAATACCGCTTCCAATGTGGCAAGTAACGTGGTTTCCGATGGATCCAAAGTTGCATCCGATGCTTCCAGTGCGGCTGATAAAGTAGCATCCGATTCATCCAGTGCAGCTCATAGTGTTGCTAATACAGCTTCAAATGTGGCATCCGATGCTGCCCATGTGGCAAGTAATGTAGCATCCGATGCTGCCAATGTGGCAAGCAACGTAGCATCCGATGCTGCCAATGTTGCAAGTAATGTGGCATCCGATGCTTCCCATGTGGCCTCCGATACTGCCAATGCTGCCGGCAATATCGCTTCCGATGCCGCAGGCGCTGCAGTCAGCATTGCCGGAGCTGCCACAAATGTGGCTGCGGGCGTGGCAACTGGCGCCGTAAATGTTGTCGATAGTGTGGCCAATGGCCTCGCCCACCTATTTTAAATAGGCATCAACTATCAAACACGATATAAAAATAAATATGCACATTGTCGAAAGTAAAACTATAACTTTGAGCACTTCATTGCAAATTGCATCAAAACACTCCCATATAAAGAAAATATAATCAATGTAGTATATGGGAACGATCGTTTAAAAAATATATTTTATTATAATAATTTTTTGTTTTACAAGATATCTTAACCAATCTCAGCAATTGTGAGAGAAAATATACGACTAATATATAAAAAAGAAAATATTACCAACATGAAAATTTAATATTTTATACCTCGTAGCTGTAGATCTGTCAAAGTTCAATACCTTTTATAAAATCACACTTAAGTAAAAAAAACATAGTGCCAAACGTGTAGGGCATTTAAGCTTCGACACAAGGCAGACAACATTGCTTTCTTGGTATAATATCACATTAGCACCGTCAGATAACATATTTTGACATCAATCAGAGCACACCGCTGATTTCATATGAATTATTAGCCACTTGAGGTGATTACACAAATTACAAATAGAATATATACTGCGTATTTAATTAAGGCCTCAACTTACTTAGATAAGATCCATTGCTCATTTGGTATATAAATTAGCGTGTTAACTCACGAATTTCAACAGTAATAAAAATAAAATCAAAAATGCAAGTTAAATTTGTTGCAATTGTGGCCGTCGTTTTGGTGGCTCAACAAGTTCAGGCTGGCACCATTACCTTTGGTGATCTAATGGGTGATGTGTCCCAGGTGGCGGTCGCAGGTGAGAAAGCCATTCACCAATTGGAGAACCAGGTGGGCGCTGCCCAATCTGAAGTAGGCTATGTGCAGCCCGCTACTCAAAATCTGCTCAGTGATATGGCCAACGGACTGGGCGATCTGGCCGTAAGCAGAATTTTAATTCCAATCAACAATGCAAATATATATATTTGATTTAATCTCAGAATGCCCTAACCAATCTAAGAGTTGAGACTGCGTTTGCTAAGCCTGAGTCGTATAATCTGATTGGCAGTGTTATGGGAGATATGGGTAATGCCCTCGGCAATTTGGCTGTAAGTTATCCAAATTTCTTATTGCATACATATATCTTACATATCTAATTACCTAAATAGAATACAATTACCAGCCTCAGCGTTGAGGTTCAGCCCGAGACTCGCAGTGTTTCAGTAAGTTTTAAAGTAATACTTACTTAAGACTTACAACCAATTCTAACTTCTGTTAAAATTGCAGAGCGCGGGTGCTACAGCTATTGGCGAAATTAACGTAAGTTTCTTACCCACTTCTAATTAAAATTATTTCAACTATTTTTTTTCTGTTTATTATTTCATGCTAATTTACAGGGCGCCAGCGCCAAGGCGATTGCCTCTGCTGCTGAAGCAGCTGCTCCCTATGTAAAGCAGATGAATCAAGCTCTGGGAGATTTGGCGGTAGGTTCAACTTTTAGTTGGGTTAAAACTTTACTAATTACTTTGAAACATTACAGAATGCCCTCACCAACCTTTAAATGAACGAACGAACCATTAAAAAAAAACATATATGTATGTACATATATATAAATATTCAATCAGTTTATGAACTTTTTCATTTTAATTAAGCGAGTTTATCAACAACTTTAACATCAATTAGCAGAACGCATCTTGTGCCTGTTGTTTTGAAATCTAAGAACTGTAAACAAGGTCAATAAATATATGTACTCAAGTTCCAGATGTTGTTGTTTGAATTGCTTGCAGCTAAAATAGGGGTCAAATGATACGTGAATCAAAATCGAAACACGTGATTTCCTGCAACATTAGGGGATCAAATTACCCGAAAACCACCAGCACCAACGGCACCACCAGCATCACCAGCACCACCAGCAGCAGCACCAGAACAACAAAAAGGAACAGCTCCTTATAAACGGTACGCCGACAACTACATACTCTTTTAAATATCATCAAGAAATTTTATCTACAGCAGCAAAACAAAAAATTATTTAATTGATTGAGTATTTCTTCAAATTTGTTTGAGCCAAAAGCAAACATATATATAACTACAATAGCTATATTTTTATTGATAAATAATTTTACTACAACTTAAGATAAACTTTAATCCATAAATTTACATAAAACAACTACATAAATTACATATATATATATATTTTTTAAATTTATATTGAGATAGTATACAAATAGTATAATTATACTTATAAGTATGTTTTATTTGAAATTTATATATATATAATATATAAATATCAAAAAATTATTGGGAATGTACAAAAAAAAAAGAATAAATGAATACATATATAAAATAATGGTCTTCAAAATATAAATATATTTAATAAACTGCTCAGCTCAGACTATAATCCTTGTACAGTTATGCCGTTTGACACAGCAGTTATACCCTCTGCTAGGGTATATAAAACAGCGCCATGATCTTTGCCTGATCTTCTCTGTACACATGTATTTCTTTTAAATCATTTTATTACTACGAAGCGGTTTTAGGGCCTTTGCTTTTGACAGTTGCTCAGTTGTCGGTGCTTTCAGATACTCGTGCTTCGGAAAATTAGGTCATATAAAGGGGTGAGTCGCTTTATGAGGCTATGGTCGACAAGCGGAAGACGAATGCGGTGCATATACTTATATGCATAAGTGTGCGACTGCCTTTTGTCGGTTGTTGTTGCTGCTGTTATTAAGTCGCTTTATTGACCGGCAAATTTCGTTTGTTTTGGCAACAGAAATATCACATATATGTTACTGCCTCGATATACGCACGATGTTCCAAAAGTCGTGCATGGCATTAAAAAACCGTAATTATGAACAATTTTTACAAACATTTTGTTAATTAATTTCGGCACCCCAAACAAAAAAAAAGAAAACCCTTTAGAGTGCACGCCCACAAGTCAAACTTTAATATTTATGAAGTATTTATATATAATTTGATATCAATTAAAATGCACAGCCCATGGCAGCACCCAAGCACGACTCGCAGTGCGTGTGACCAAAGAAATTATAAGTTTTTCATATTCGAAATAATAGATTATTATTAAAAATTAAATGTGACACTGGGGCAGGCAACAAGTCAGCGCGTCGGCGTGATTATGGCCCATTTATTGGTCGGGCTGACAGCCACAGACCTTAACATGGCATTAAGTTTGAATTCAAAACCCGTTTGTGGGTGTTTATTAAATGATTAAGTTAAGTACATATCGACATTGAGTCGGTGAACTATTTCGCCTCGCTGCAAATTGCCAACGCACAGGACGGCATCAAAATGCGAAACCGGTTCGCAGACGTTTCTATGTTAGTGGTCAAGGTCTAAGGAGCAGCAGACAATCGGACATCAGACAACAGACAACAGACAACGAACAACGAACAACAGAATACAAGTCGAAGCGGAATAAACAATAACATCGTACAGAGCAGTAGAACCAATTCAGAAATAAATACAAACAGTAGAGCAAAAAGGAACTTCAAGAATTGCATAAACACTGAACTTATATGTACATGAGTACATATGTATGTATGTATTAGAGTACGCATGCATATGTATACAAAACTTATATGCATCAGTATAAGTGCTGAGCTAAAAATAGAGGTGGAGTAAAATTAAGGTGACTCAATACATCATTTACCTTAATTCTTTAGTAAAATTCTTGAATTCGTACTAAAAGCCCTCTCCTGATTTTGAGCTTCTATAACTTCGTGCAAAATGAGCCGATTTTCATGTTTGAGGGCAATTTGGTCACATATCATTTAGAATAATTCTACATTTAAATTAAATACAATACCAACAAAAAAATTTTAAACATATTTTTGAAAATTATTTTTAAATGATTGGGGGTTTCATATTTAGCACAAAAAAAACAACTTTAAGCGATATCCGAGAAGGTAAAATTAGTTGTCATAGATCATGTTAAATTTGACAAAAATGAAGACAATACCCGATTCTTTACTGAACGTAAACCTTCTATAACTTAATATGAACCGATTTTCAGGATTGAGGGCATTTTGGTAATGATTTATCATTTATATTCTACATTTAATTTAAATACAATTTAAACCATTTTTTTTGTAATTTCCCCCCCTTACTCATTTTTGAAAAAAGTTTTGAAATTGAAATACTTGATATTTTTTTTTAATAATTGTGTGTGTCACATGGGTGTCATAGCATAAAAAACCAACTTAAGTTCGTTTCGCCAGCGGTCAAATTTTTCGTTGACAAAAATTTAAATACACAAATTTCCAAGTTTTTAGTAGTTAGTTTCCCAGACTTAAAAGTGATTCCGCCCCAATGCACTTTTTTCAAGGTTATGTTTGTTTTGCTAATTCCACCCTTCTTGTTGGCTTTTTATCAAAAAATTGAGCCACCCTAATGGAAACATGCAACATGCAACAGCAGCGTGATAGCAATGCAGCCAAAAGTCGCATGCAAGAAGCCGCGCTTATTTACTTGTGTATGTGTGTAAGTGTGTTTGAGGGACAATTTGAGTGTGTTTGTGTGCCAAAAAGGGTTGCCAAACCACTTGCCTTATGTACAAAATGGGAGAGAGAAAAAAAAAGCGTGCAGCAAAAAATCCCTATAATGAAATTTCAGCAATACGAATACATAAAATGTGCCTGCTGTTCGCATGTTGAGCCAAAACGGGTTTTTATTGATTACGTCGCACTTCACTGCTAAGCTCGCCCCTCCCTTCTCTTCGCGCAGAAGCCAAAGGTTGCCTTATCTTATCGATCGAGCACGACGTGTCCAACTTCTTGGAACGGACACTTGACCAAAACTCGGATTCAAACAGAGACTCATCAGACCCTCTATGTTTGATGTCAAATTAAGGCGATAGTCGTCTATTGAAATCGGGCCGAGAGAAACTGCAGTATTAATCGTCACAAAATTTCAGCTGTCAACTGTCGCCTCAAAATCGGGCTGCAATAAAACACTTCACACGCACAACACCAACACCAACACCAACAACAACTACAACAACAACAGCTTCATTAAAATTAATTAATGCCTGGGCACACACACACCAAGGACCATGGAGCCAAGAGCAACAATAGGTGTTGAAGGGGGTCGCCATCATTAGGTGCATATCAGTTTTTCGGTTTTTTTTTTCATTTCTATTTATTTTTTTTTTTAACAACCGAAAAAATATTCACAAATTAAATTAAATGAAGTGAGTGTGAAAATGTTGGGTGTGAGTAAAGAAACAACTGAAAAGCCACACAGCAAACATTAAACACCCGAGCACTGGGCAGGGCCAAAAGGAAATACGCTCAAGTGATTTTCATACCACGCCGCCTGTCAAACTGATGTTGTTGTTGTTGTTGTTGTTGTTGTTGTTGTTGTGGCTGTTGATGTAAAATCAAGATAAGCAAATTGTTGCCGAAAAATGTAGGTACAAAGGAAGCGATTTGGACGTTTTAATGATGATAGAGCATGACACAGAATAAATGAAAATAAAATACAATCAAATTGTACATCCAACTATATATTAAGAACAAAGAACCAAAAAACGGTTATTCTCAGCGAATAAAATTTATAGCGCTGGGAATTGAGGTGTCGATATCTCAGCACAACCAGCTAACTAGAAATATATTAATTTTAAGAAATCATCTTATCCACAATAAATTAGACCTATTATTTTGCGTAAAGAATCCCACTTTCTTAGTTTATCGTTTGTGATTTATATTATATAGCATGCTATTTTTTTTTTAAATTTTTTTTGTTGAATAAGAAAACCAGGTTTAAAACTCAGTCCATCAAAAGTTATATAAAATAATTGTTTTTTTTTAATAAAATAAAAAATAATAGTATAATTTAATAATTATCTGTAAGCCCTAAATATATTTTTCCCCGCTATGGCCCATTTTTCTGAACTTATGACACCAACAAAGTGTAGATTCAAATAAATTAAGCTTTTAATTTTACATTATAAATTTGCCCTTGAAGCTGAACTTGAATTAAAACACATACTTATGCATATGCATATACATACATGTATGCACACCAATGTTAGAGGCAACATGAATGCAGCACATGCCACTGATGTTGCCTGTCATAAACAAGAGTTTCGATAATTATTATAATTCTGTTTTTTTTTTTTTGGTTTTTGTTTTTGTTTTTAATGCTCCGTTTGCCTGTCGCAGTTGCCTGTCAAATTGTCGTTGTCATAAAAATGAATGCCCAAAAAAATAAACGTCAAGTGTGTGCAAATGGTGATAGGGAATACAGAGAATACATAAATACAGATGTACATATGTATATACATTTATATGATACACTTTATATATA